>LOJH01042843.1:1039-12970 GCA_001685095.1 Ellobius talpinus
AGAGAGAGAGAGAGAGAGAGAGAGAGAGAGAGAGAGAGAGAGAGAGAATGATCTTGTCTTCTACCAGGACAAGATAACCTCAAAGTGACCTTCTCCCTCTAGCTTGATCTCACCTTCAGAAGTTTTCAGAACTTGCCAAATAAGCACCAGTATCTAGGGAACAAATGCTCATCTATGAGCTTGAAGAGGACATATACTCAAACCATTACTTTCCGAGCCATAGCCTTTCCTCACACCAGTTTATATGGCTGACAATATATGAAAAGGAATTTTCCTGTATTTCCACATCTCCTGCAGCCGTGTGACCTAACTAAAGTCTTAATTTTTCATTTTTACTTGTCTTTTTCAGTTCATTTCAGAGGTTTTACTTTGTACTTTTCTCTTAAATGTTGTTCTAAATCTCAGTTAACTTCATCTCATTTTCATCTAAATTGGTAATACTTTCTCACTAACCTTGCATTAACAAAAATGGACATCATAATTCTAATTTAAAAGAATTTAAAATTAGGCACTGTGTTGTTAATGTTTCTCTACATGGAAGTAGTGAGTGGCAGGGCAAGATTTAAACTCAAGTCTTTTGAATTCCAGAATTTTCTTCCTTGGATAAGTTGTCTCTGAAATTCGGGGCTGTGATATTGGCTAGAATCAGTTAATGGGTAAGTATTCTTTCGCCTACCACTATTGCACTTATAATCTTTCTTAGAAATTACTCCATGAGAAGCTTGCTCTTCACAGTCAATGAATAACTGGGTGGTTATTTGCATAATTCGTTAATTATTATGGCAATGTTAAAATGCAAATAAAGCTTCCTGATAACATGAAGAGGCCCACTGATTGTGGGTTGATCATTAAAGCTGCCGACACTGATTTCAGACCAGTCATAGTGGGAAATAAATTCTTATCCCAAGCTGAGTTAACAATTGACTGACTTGCACCTGCACTGGTGTCTTTCACTCTAGAAAGGCAAACATTCTCAAAGGATGTTTGAAACAGTCATATTATTTTCATTTAGAGCCAAACATTCTCTTTTCCTTTGCAGAGACTCACCTCCTGGCCTCAGAAGGCTTTCTGTTTCTATGAGCTTCTATCCCCATGTGGTATATGGCAACTTACTGTTTCTAGTGAGTATTCACTGAGGAAAGTTGAAAAAGAGGCACAGTGTGACGATGGGAAATCATGGAGCCAGACAGACTTGGGTTTGAATCCTGGCTCACCGACTTAACAACTATGCATAGGTAGATTGGTTATTTCATCTCTCTGAAGAGAGGAGGTTCCAGATTTGTATAGCTCCCAATAATAAAAGGTAACAAAATCCACCTTATAGTCTTCTTGTAGGGACCAAGTGAGGTAAAATATGCATAGAAATTCAGTGCATATGTGCATACATAGGCTTGGCGGGGACAACTACCAAAGATGGAGGTTAAAGGGCTCTTGAAGACTTTTCTCACACCATGGTCAGTGCTGTGCACTCAGTATCCTATCCAACAACAGTCACCCTACTGAAGCCCTTAGCATAACTATCTAGTGCAAAGAAAAGGTCATTTAAAAAGGTGCCCATTATTATGGAATTTCATTCTGGGTGCTTGTGCTTGATCCTGCCCCTCACCCAAACAGTTGACCTTTTTTGTAATCTATTTAACTACAGTTTGATTTCTCCTCATTGGACACTGCTTCTTCAGTCTTTCTTTGATCCATCTCCGTTTTGACACAGGAACCTGTAAGTTCTGATATGGGTTCTTGGTATGCTTTTCTAGATTGTGCTTGTGAGGGAGAATAAGGGGGTACTAATGGAAAGTGTGAACTCTGCTGCTGGAAGTAAGAGGGTTTCAGAAAGCTGCACTTGAGCACAGAAATGATGGTGATTTTTATGGACCCCGTAGTAGTAGGAGCACAAAACACCCTTTGAAAGCGCTTGCAAAAAATGTTCAAAAGTCAATAGAACTAAGTCCTCAGGGGATTTTCTGCTTATTTAGAAAATGTTTATGAGAGGCACAATTTATAATTAGATTGGCAACCATTAATCCAAATTAATGCCGGATTTCAGATCCAACCAGGTTCCATTGTTACTTGTAGTGAGATCTGTTGCAGACATTAAGCCACATTGACTTTTTTTTTAAGTGTTTGGAATTGTAGCTGTCATTATCTGCATGGGGGGTGAGGGAATGAAGAAAGGCTGGTCACACACACGTGCAGAAAGTGGGATTCAAGTGGGCTGTGTACACTCTGAAGGAATAGCACTTACTTCTGCAATAGCTCAGAATCTCAACACAGAGAAAGTAAACTAGTCTTGGTAGGAGGTCTCTGTATCTGAGAAGTCTCAGGCTCTAAGCATGCAGCAGGAGGAAGCTGCAGGTGCTAGTCCCTATAGACACTTGTCAATCATTTATAAACACTTGCACTTGTTGTACCCACTGTCAACATTCATAATCATACCAGAAGAAGATATCCCCGAGCCTGATGTGTGGGGGAGCTTTTCCACTTCCCCATAAATCTGAGGCTTTTGTCCTTCTCACGGCTGTGCCATGTCACTCAGGACCTCACCCCCTGTACACATTCTCTCAAGGCTTTGCTGCTCCCCACAATTAGCTGCCTTTTCATTGTATTGATTTACACTTACACTAAAAGGCGATGTCTTGCTCAAGCTAGTAGATGCTCATTCTTTTCATTCATTATTTTTTCTATCTTCATTCATTCTTTTCTTTCAAAAGTGCACAAGGAGACAGGAAAGGGAAGGAAAAGGGGGAGGGAATTGTAGCCACAAAAGAAACTATAAAAGGGCTGAGTTGTTTTTTTGTTGTTTTTTTCCTTTGTTTGTGGTGAATTCCTTTTGAAGTAGTTTTTTGGTAGGTAGGAATTCTGTAAATCAAGAGATGGGGAATAGGTGAAATGAAAAGACTATCTGAGATGAATATGAATATCTGTGTCATGGAGATTAAACATATATATGCAGAGCTTGTCATTGAGTAAGCTCTGTGTATTTTTGTTTACTCTTTATGACATTCCATAAAGCTGAGGTTATTGTTCTTATACAGCAAGAAGTAAAGTTAGGCTCAGAGAGTGCAATTATTTGTTTAGTATTATCTTTAATACCTGCAGAATTTAGATTGCAAATCATGTTTTTGGACTTCAAACATATTTAGGAAAGGGCCAAAGTTCATATATTAAACTTTGTAGGGACTATGGTATCTGTTTTGTAATTTTAATAATACTAATTGTAATTATGCAATATGCCAACATAGAACAAAACATGGTCACTAACTATATGTGAAGGATTGTGTTCCAATAGAACTTCACTGTATGTAAACAACAGGCATTAATGGGATTTGGCTTGTCAGTCTAATTTCTAACTGCTGTTTTTAATCCCTAGTCTTATAATAAGTATTCCTCCCCCAAAGAGAAATGGTCCAGATAAGGGCAAAGCTTAGAGCTGGAAAGCCAGCTTTGTAAAGGATGCTATAAACATGGCTCGATTGTTCTCAGATACCAGGTATTTCAGATATGCTGTTTTTATGCAGTTGTGCGGCTGTGTCAGTCAAGTGACTGTATCAGTTCCCCTAAAAAGTCTTTTAAAAACACATCCCCATCAAGCACTGAAGGCATTCCATCTAAGCTAACCACTGAAGACTGTGTCCCTGACACACAGGAACTGCTACAGCCTCTAGCTGAGAGCCTGGTTCCTTCTCTGTATTCTCACTTTTACTGCCACACAAGAATTCTCATACAGACCATGAAGTTGTTGGAACAATTACAGCATTGTAGTTCTGAACAGATAACACCTACTTTTAAGATTATGATATTTTTTCTACTGAAGATATTATGACGATATATTTCTATGTTTATTAATTATGTGTGTATGTGTGTATGTGTCTGTGTGACCTCATGTGTATATGTCCACACACATCCCACAGTGCTTATGTAGAGGTCAGAGGACAGCTTGTGGGAGTCAGTTCTCTCCTTCTATCATGTGGGTTCAGGGGATCAAATTTAAGCCATCAGACTTAGAGGCAAGTACCCTTACCCAATGAGCCTCCTCCCTGTCCCCCTTCAAAGATACACTTTCTAAAAGACAATTCTTAGACTATTTGTTTGTTGATTTAATTTTGCATGTTGTACATTGGGATGACCCAAACAAAATCTGAACTAGAAATAGTGGGCAAAAATGCTTACTTCCAAAAATTAGTACATGTGTTTGAAAGCCATGATAAGAAAGAAACAAAAGCCCCATCTTATCTTCTTGACCCTAGCTATATTTCATAGACAACAACCTATTTGTTCTCCTAAAAGAAGGTGTCAGATAGTAGGAAACAATAAATAAATGGAACAATGTTACTAAGGAATATCAAAAGACCAGAATCAGGGTTCAGGTCAGGTGGTTTAGTATTCTGGCTCAGAAATCTTATTGCAGAAGTCAGGCTGCAGGTCATGAGAGTCCAAATTTAGGCCATAGTTATAACAATGTCAATAAAGGGATGGATGTAAGAAATGTTTGTAGTGTTGATACAATTTTGTATATTAAAGTTCATTGTAAATGACTGATGACGGTGAAGATGATAAAGATTTAAAAGAAATTGCTAAACTTAAAGAAATGGGGAAGAATTCTCTGGTACTTCTTGTTGTCTATTGAGTTTCAAGCTGTGGAGATTAGTTCTGTTAATCATTTTAAGTTAAAATTTCATTATATCCAAGCTCTTTGTCTTATAACTTTATAGAGCCCTGTCCCACTGTTATCAAAACCACTGTGCATTCTTCTAACCATGGAAATCATGAGTTTTTTTTCTAAGAAGAATTTTTACGAGGTAGCTAAGAATGGAGACTGTAGAGCAAATTTTAAATATGTCTCTTCAAGGATAGAGTTTATGGATAATTATGAGGTTATGGAAACAGGACGCTATTGCATCTGTGTGTATGTGTCAGAAAGAGAGAGAGAAATAGAGAGAAAGATAGAGAGAAAGAAGAGAGAGAGGTTAAACTTCATGCTCTACATAGGAGGCATGTTTAGAAAATGGTCACATTAGCATGACCCAAGCATAAAATTTTTGGCCCTTTCATATCAAAATATTGATAATTGTATAGAGCAAACTGAAATGGTAGGGAACTTTAACCATGATTTACTCGTATCTTAGAAGGAAGCTAAAGTTATTGAAAAAGAATAATTTTTATTATTTATGCCAGTTATTAATGTAAACTACTGGTAGTAGTATTTTAATTAAAATATTCCGGAAGTAGTCTCAGAGACCACCTGACAATCATCAGTTGGAGAGCAAGGTGGTCTGTGGGCTGTGGTATTAATGCTTATTTATTGTGTGATAGCATCTCTGGTTTGGTTTCTGGCATTATTAAATTATTTGTTTATAATATTTAATAAATGTAGGCATTGTCTAGCCTGCAGCAAGCCAGAGGCAGTCCCAGCCTTTCCATTTTCCAGGGTGTGGTTTTCATTTAGGCCTGTCCCAAGTGGCAATGAAGGCAGTTGGTGGTTCCTGGGTACCATCTATTTCACAAAGTGGTCTGCAGTCTGCAGGAGTCTGAGAGCTCTTTTCCCCATGAGAACCTGGGCTCTTGAGCTGAGAGCCTTTGCACAGTTACTATTGCCGCATAATGGGATAAATTTTCTGTCCACCAGACAAACACAAATAGTGTTTGTGGTAAGTGAGGAAGGCCAGGAGGAGGTAACTTCTGCAAGAGTAAACCAGCTCCGAGTGTGAATGCCACATACTGTCTTTCTGAAGAAAGAAACCAAAGCAGTGTTCAAGGAAGGAGGCTGAAGTTGCTGTTAAAAGCCGAATATGAAATTGCCTTGTTAAACCTGAACACATTCTGCAAGATTCTCATGCTTATTTAGTTCAGCATAAATCTGTGAACATCAGTTCTTTACAACCAAATTCAGTAGATATTTCTGTGACTACTTTCAATAGTCAAGAGAACAGACTTAAATTCAGAGATAAATGTGATATAAACTCTGCCCTTAGGAAAACTTCAGCTGGATGCTGAAAAGACGAGTCAGCAGTTGTTATTCCTTACTGCTTGCTCTTGAAGCAGCAAAGTTGGGTCCCCATCACCCAAATTGGGCAGCTCACAACTGTGTAAGTCTAGCTCCAGGGGAACTGACAGGCTCTGCTGTACTCTGAAGGCACCTGTGCTCACACCAGCACATACACACAGACACACGTACCTACTCATAGCTCAAAGTAAATAAATATTGAAAAGAAAGAAACTTTCTTTTTAAGTTCATAGGGAAATAATCTTCTATAATGTCAGTGCAGAGACTCATAACTGCTCATTGTTCCAAGAACAAGTGACTGTTGAGTGTTCAGCCCTAAATGAGACATCTCTATCGCACCTCTAAGGCTCGGTGAAAAATCTATGATGAGGAAGTGGGAAAATGTAAGAGCTGGAGATTAGGAAAGAATGCTATTAAATGCTGTCTTCTGGACATGAGATGATCATTGTACCCATGAGCTCAGCTACATGTGTAAGGTATGTACAATACTTGGCCAATCAATGTTAATATTTTAACAAGAATGGGGGTGGGTAGTGATCATAATGTCTCTCCCACCCCCTCCCAGAGGAGCCAGAGACAGAAGTTACAAGAAGAAAGAAGTAATATTCCTGAAGGGTGTGGTGACTATAATTTGCTCCAAGTCAAGAAAATTACCCATGTTCATACTCACATAAGCAACCCTAATTAAAATCAGTGGGTCACAAAATAGAGACATGAAGAGAGAATGAGGATCAGGAAAAAGGTGTTTGGTGGCAGGAGAAAGGAATAAGAGAGCATAGCAGAGGGGACTCTGATTAAAGACCATTGTGCATGTGTGTGTTTGTGTATGAATAAAACATTTCCTACCACACATACATACACACTAAAAAACAAAAACTTAGACTTGAGGTATGTCACTGAATTTTCCCTGTCTGTAAAGAGACAATCTTGTGCATCTTAGTGCTTATTTAGTTGCAATCAGTTTACTTACAGCTTTTGATTAGTTTTATTTTTAGTGAAATGACATGGCAGCCGTAAGTAACCTGTAGACATGCAGGAGAGGCAGACATAAACAAACAATCACAAATCAATGATTTATAATAATTTTGAAAACATCCATATCTAATATATTGAAACACTATATTCAGGACATGTGGGATGTAGGGTAATGGAGGAGGAGAGAGTACAATGTTTAGGGTGTTTAAAGGACCTATCTTCGGCAGTTTCCTTTTAAATAGAAAGATGCTTGGGACCCTGTAAGGCAAACACAATATGTGCATATAGGCACACATCTCTGTGTTGGGTTGACAGAAACGGAATGTTTCTGGGTAAGAGGACGAGATAATACTCTCTGGAGGACGGGGAGGTTGAATTGTAGGACATACAAAAAGGACAGTGTAGCAGGAGAGTAGAAAGACTAAAGAAACAGAATATGTGTGCAAGACACAATTAAAATTTGGTGTTTGTTCTGAGACTATTTTGAAATTTTACAGGATTTGAATTGCATCCAGTTGAATTGCCAGAGGTCAATATGTTGCAGGGTGGAGAGTGGTTTAGAAGAAGACACAGAGAGAAATGTAGAAGTCAGGAGTAAGGATTTCCAGGACAGAGGTGGTGTGAAACCCCTAAATACTGTGCATCAAGATGGGGAGCCAGACAGTCTAGAAACAATCACTTCCACATGGTCAAAGCCATCCTTTCTTATTTATCTTACATAGCTCTGTGTTTTGTCCAGATTGGCTGTTCTGATCATCTGATCCAATGCTTCTTGAACCATTTTCTTTCCTTTGTTTCTGGGAAGCTGCCATTTCCTAGATTTCCCCCTAATGCACTACACAGGCCGCACCTTAGTTTTTCTTGCTGCTTCAAGAATTATAGATTATTTCCTCTCCCTCCCAAATGGTCATTTCCAGCCTGGCTTCCCCCTTACTTGTATATCCAGCTGATACACACACTTAGACATCTAACAGTCTTGCAAGGTATCAAATGCAAAAAGAAAACTAATTTGACTCTGGGTCTTCCATGTGGTACAACTTCCTTCTGGCTCCTTAGGGCAAGTGACTGAAACCATTCTACTCCCTTCTCACTGTAATTTGTGCTTGACCTCTTAGCACAACCTGAAACTTACTGTAGGCGGGATGCCTTACTGAACTCAACAAGGGGTGTTCTTATATCCACCTCCAAGTGGCCTTTCAGTATTTGTGGCCTGTTAAAATTAGAGCCTATTTCTCCGTTTTGAGTAGAGCTTTATTTTTGTGACTTACTTTGAGAAGCTGACTATATATAGAACAGTGCCAAGGAGTCTGCCAAACCACAACTATCTATGACTTACATCTGAATTACATCAAACTTGAAGTACATATCTGTTTTTCCTTGTTTTGATGGTCCTCATTTATTTTTGCAGTCTGTGGGAGAAGTGAGGCACCCATTCTGTGTTTGTCTCATGAGTTCTTTGACAATTATCAGTTTCAACTATCTTGGTTCTGCTTTTCTTCAGAACAAATCTGCATTAGCTTCCTGGAGGTTCCGGGGCCTGATCAAAGTCTAAAGATGGTATGGACCAGAACTTGGAGTTGATGTTGGAATACATTGCCATGAAGGTCCCTGAAAATAAGAAGCTAAAATAGGAGGCAGAGAAACTTGGGAAGGGATTGAGGAAGTGCTTGAGTGGAGTCTTCTAGTCAATTCTACTTACTTACATGTAAGTTATATAAGTATACTGAAGATAGTGTTTAGTTCATTTTCTGTTGCTATAATAAAATACCTGGTGCATAAAGAAAAGAGGTTTATTTATGGGAGGTTCCGTGTTTGTACAGTGGGAAAGATCGTTTAATTGTCTCTTGTTATGACAGAAGTAAGATAGAAGAGAATTTAACGGAGGCAAAAGAGGAGATAAGAGAGGCAGAAGGACAAGGCTTGCTCCTTTACCACATCTTGATAATGAGGGAGACATCTACTTCTATTAGAACAACAATAAACTGTTTATTGGATGCTCGTGTCCTCATCATTCTATACTTGGCTCTGTCTCTTAAGGGTCTCATGATATTTGGAGCCAAGGTTTAGGCATGTGAGCCTTTTGGAGGACAGGAAAACCCTTTCTAAACCATAGTGACTATTAACATACATTGCTATTTTCTGACTGTGACGGGTCGTTTGAAGAAGGCAGGTACAGTTCTTGGTAACCAGTTGGGTAGAAGTTACTGTATATTATCCAGCCTAACCAACTTCTGATTAACTTATCCTGAACTTTGAGCATAGAAGACATCAGAGAAGTTACATAAGCAAATTCACTCTATTCACTAAGGCATTTTAAAGTGTAGGTAAAATTTAAAATACTGGCATCTTTTTACAGAGTATGAATGCTTTTCTTGTTAACGTTTAACAAGTTTTTAAAAGAAAAGCTGTGGTGCGTGTAGCTGAAGAATCTGCTGGATATAATGAGCGTAGCAAGGTTGCTAGCTCGAGCTTTTTGTCTTAGAGAGATTATGTGAATGATCCATCATAAGCACTCAAGAAAGTTTTGTAGCTTCTGGTGGCAAAAGGTCACTATATCTCTCAAGTTCAGTGCCATGTCTTATGACAGAAAACATCAAACCTAGGAGATGTATAAAAATCTAAGCCTGTCTGTGGCTTAGATTTCCATCCATCATAATTTTTTCTTCTCTAACCCTTTCTTCAAATGCTACTCTACTTTTTTTCTCTATGACATTATTCTCCTTTGCAACTTGCATTAGGCACAGGTCTCCCACATTAGGTTCTGACTTTGGGATGTGGGTCTTTTTATGTCCCAAGGAGTCCGACCCTGAGGCATAGCACAGTGTGCTGCAGCGTCTGAGCAAGGGAGCTGTCTATTTCTTAGAGTTCACTACCTAGTACCCACAGAGCTGTCTACAGTTAATGGTTACAATGCAGGGTCTGAGTGATGAGCTTTCACCAGTGGTTCTGACTCCACCTTGAACACTGTGTTTGTTACATGAAGTCCCAACAACTTGGAGACCTTCTGAACAACAAATGGGGATATTCAGAACTTTGCTTTTTATTTTCTTTCTGGATATAGAGTTAGCAAGCGATAATTGCCATGTGATGAATTTACAGTTTATTATTAAACAACTATACTAAGGATTCTTTGGAGTTACACACAAATTATGTGCAGGTAAAATCATTTGAGTAATTTCAGATTCAAATCCTAGCTAGGTGAATGGACCCAGTATTACTTAAGGCTGACCTTTTATCAATATAGATGTGGTATTCAAACTCTTCCCACTTCCCACACTGGATAGCTTCCACTAATCTAGAATTTTGTATAAATTAGAAATCTCATCTACGAAATGATTATAGTTTGGCCAAGTAATTTCAAGATAGCTATTTAACAAAAGCTAATTGCCTCTTTCTGTTATCAGCTGCTATTGGAGATTTGGGTAGAACAGTGAACAACCTGTTATGTTTCATGAACTCCCACAAAAATGGAAAAAAAATGCTCTTAGATCCTATGATGATTAAGTAATGAGTGAAATTTGAAGCCAGTTCTAAGCGACTCTGATAGGGGTGTTCTAACTCCATGAGACTTATTGTTTTTTGGAGACAGAAATGCACATTACGTACTTGTGGCTTCATCTTGGAAGGACACACAAATAGAAGTAATAACCAGGACTTCTGTTCTGGAATTTTAGCCTCATGAGGACTCCAATATATTCATCAAAAGAACATTTATTTACTGACATAATATTCCTGGAAAACTACACATTGCAACATGACATTTCATGGTTTTATTCACAGAGGCGGTACTGAACCCCGTCGCCCCCTAGCTGAAGCCACTTTTCTCTGTATTTTGCATCTGGAGAGTTTTCTGTAATGATAACTAAGAGAGTTTATAATTATGAAAGAATAGAGTACATGAAATTATTTCTTCTGCTTAGAGTCAGATCAGCCTGGCCCTCACCAAAGGCCTTAATCTCATAATAAAACCCAACAAAAATAATGCATAAACAGAACACAGCACTAAAATTTACTTGTCATTTGGCTTTGATTCACTTAACTTGTCTCATTCCCTATTGGAGGGTTGTACCTGAACTTACTTTAAATGAGACGTTGTCTGCTAAGTGCCTAGTATACTTTCTGAAGCCATTGTAGGTATTCAGTAAGCATTAGTTCCCTCCATCTAATACGGAAGGACTTGTCTATTAGTATTGCTAGTCAGCTGGCCACAACTGGGTGTTTAGCAACAGGGGCACTGAATCAGTGGGAAACCTAATCCTGAGGGAGTCCCTGAAGTTAGAAGAGGTTTCATTTCTGAATACTCATCTTCTGGGAATTCACTTCATTAATCCATTTTTTTAGAGGTAAAAGCTAAGGTACTGAGGACCTTAGTCTTTCTAGAATTGTCCTATTTAAGTACAGAATCTTTAACCGCATAGTCATGAGTAGGTTGAAGGGTGTGTGCAGTGATCACCATATATATATGGTATTGTGTCAGTAGAAGCCAGGGGAGTCTTGACACTTTTTAGCCTCATTCTTTTTTTTCATTTTTTAAATTTATTGTTTTTAATTGTGCTATACATTTTCACCTCCCCTTCCTTCCTCCCCCCTACCTTTCTACTCCCATGCCCTCTACATTCCCAATTTACTCAGGAGTTCTTGTCTTTTTCTCCTTCCTAGGCAGATCCATGTATTTCTTTTCTAGGGGTTTTCTTTGTTTGTCTAGGTTCTTTGGGGTTGTGGACTGTAAGCTGGTTATTCTTTGCTTTATAACAAAAGCCACTTGTGAGTAAGTACATACCATATTTGTCTTTCTGGGTCTTGGTTACCTCACTCAGCATGTTTTTTTCTAGTTCCATTCATTTGCCTGCAAATTTCAAGATGTCTTTATTTTTTACCAGTGAGTAGTATTCCATTGTGTCAATGTACCACATTTTCCTTATTCATTCTTCAGTTGAGGGGCATCTAGGTTGTTT
>LOJH01042844.1:0-14113 GCA_001685095.1 Ellobius talpinus
TATATATATATATATATATATATATATATATATATATATATATATATATAGGCATTGGAAGAGCATGTAACCAATTGATTAGAGTATCAAATTCAATAGGCAAGAAAAGCAGTTGGAGCAGGGCTCTATGCCACTAAACTTCTGTTTTAAGGCTGTTAAATATATCTCAGTGAGAAAGTTAGAGGTTAGAGACCTCCAGATCAAGGCAGCACTGGTTCTTTCTTTTTCCTTCCTTTTTTCTTGTGTGTGTGTGTGTATGCGTGTGTATGTGTGTGTATGTGTGTATGTATGTGTATGCGTGTATATGTGTGTTTGCATGTTTGTGTGTGTATGTGTATGTGTGTGTATGTGTGTGTATGTGTATGTGTGTGTGTGTGTCTGTATGTGTGTGTGTGTATGTGTGTATGTGTGTGTATGAGTGTGTGTGTATATGTGTGTTGTGTGTGTATATGTGTGTATGTGTGTGTATGTGTGTATCTGTATGTGTGTGTATGTGTGTATATGTATGTATGTGTGTGTATGTGTGTATGTGTATGTGTGTGTATGTGTGTGTATGGGTGTGTATGGGTGTATGTGTGTGTGTGTGTGTTTCACATCATGCATCTCCATCCCATTCATTTCCCAGTCTCTTCTCATCTACTCTCTACCCTTGCAGCCTCCCACACAAAATTAAATAAAATAAAACTTAAGAGAAAAAAGAGAGAAGAAAAAAATCAGTCTTGTCATGAAAACTGTAGTGAGACACAGTGAGTCATGCAATAAACACCTTTGTCCTTGTATCTTTACTTGCAAGTGTTCATTGCAAAGTCATTGGTCTGGCTTGAGGCCTCTGGTTTCTGCTACATTACTAATGCTGAACCCTCAATGGAATTCCTCTTGGTTATCTTGATGTTGTCCCGTGTTGTGGAAATCCTGGAGCTTTGAGTCTGCATGACTGGTCTCTTCACATGCTCCAGCAGATGACAGATGGAGTAGATGTTGGGGTGGGCCAACATATAATCCTAGTTCTGGGCCTGGGTAGTTGCAGGGTTGGTTAAGCCACCAGCTTACCCTTGTTTTTACAGCCAGGGTGTGATCTCCTGAATTGCCCTGGTGAGTTCACCCCTTGTAGTGATGAACAAAGGATGGGACGGGTTCCCCTGCTTTCATGTCCTCAGGGTCAGATCTCCCACATCTGTACCTTCAGGGCCAACTCAATTTTGTTGCCCAGGTGTAGTGCAGGGACCACTCTCCAGACTACTAGAGCTGACAAGTGGCAGGGCCAGCTCTCCCACTCTTTTGACCTCAGGGCCATCTCTGTCACATGCCTCAGGCATTTATAGGGGTGAGGAAGGTATCTCTTCCTACCTATGCTGCCACATGACAGATGGCAACAGGGACAGCTCTCCCATGCTCACAACTTCAGGGCTGGCTTACCCACACCTTGACCAGTGGAATTAGCTCTATTGTGCTGCCCATATAAGCTGCAGGGCCTGCTCTCCCATGTGTTGCAGTTGGTGGGGGACAGGGGCAGCCTTTCCGCCCTTATGATCTCAGGACCATCTCTCCCTTGCCCATGCCACCACAAGAGTAGTGGGGACAGCTCTTCCATGCTCACAACTTCAGGGCTGGCACCCACACCTCTGCCAATGGGGTTGGTTCTATTACAGCACTGGTTCTTAACTGACTGTTTAGGAACATTTCAGGAAGTGGGGCACAAAGACAGATAGATCACGGTCATATGAGACCAGCTGAGACCTGAACTACAGTTGGGCTCAACTCTTCTTCAACCGTGTGAGGTTGAGTTTAGTGTTGACATTGAGTTCAGCTTTGAGGAAAGCTAAACCTCAGCTTTTCATCTGTAGATGAAACTCTTAAATACCTGCAGAGAGAACCATGCATGCCAAAGGAAGAATTTTGTCAAATGATGTTCACATGGTGTGCTCAAGAATATGGGGGAGCCATCCCTGGGGTCATCTGCTTCCAGTGTGAGAAATTCTTTCTCTGCATATACATTATTAAGTTGGTAGTTTGGGGGTCAGACTGGCTAAATCTGGACCATAGCACGTAAGAAGCAGGATATGTGACACAAAATTCTGGAATTTTGATTTTGGTATATACCTGGTATATTCAATATACTAGGAAAATCACAAGCCTCTGACATCATCCTCACTCACTCATATCAGCTGCTTAGCCTATGAGGGCCTTTGACATTTGGACTCCTGTTTTAAGTTTTTAGAAAGCCTCATTTAAGATACTAATACTGGGCGGGGAATGCTAAAACACCACATAATTATGAAGCATGGCCACTGTCATTAAATCCATTATCTAAATGTAAGGCTAATTTTGCTAGGCAGTCACAGGCACTGGATGGAACACTGGAAAGCCTAATTTCCACTTGGGCTCACAGGTATTGAAGTAGGAGAACTTGCTAGTGGTCCTTTAGGAATATTAAGTAATAGCAACAGAGAAGAGCTCACACTGTCTCAGTCTGGGCTCAGCAAGAAAATAGTGTGTATTGTCTTTATACCAGAATTTTATACAGAAAGTTGAAAAGAGCTAATAATCCTGACCATATAGACTTCTGTCTAAATATAAATGCCTCCGGGCTCACACCTTCAAACTTCCTTCTGTCTTCCCAACTGCCTCATTTATAAACATTCTCTGCATTACAAGTTCTTTGGAACATTGTGGTTGTCAGGTGAATTCCTTTTGAAGACCAATATCTTAAAATTCATCCAGCAATATCTATTACACGGTAACAAATATGAAATTTTGTGTATTATAACACATATCTTATTGTTTAATATCTACTTTAAATTCAGTGCAAATCAATTCATATTTAAATAAAACTATCAGAGTACGTAAGAGCGAACACATGTGACAGAAATATATGTTTTTTTAAATCAAGTAACAGGACTAGAGTTTTAATAATTATTATAATTTGGAATTGACTTTGAGTATAAATGGTATTTTGTGATATTTCCAGTGATTGCAGAAGGGTACCACAATATCTATACATTATGGCACAGATGTGTCTGGCTTCAGAAGTTCATTGTAATTTGGTTCTTGCTGTGTTGACATAAGAGAGTGGGACATTTAGTGGGATGGTCCTAGGTTCTTAGGTCTTTGGGGATGCTGGCCATGGAAGAAATTGAGGTAGTTTTGTGATACACTTAGTTGTAGTAAAAGGGTAATTACAAAACTATAAATTTGGCCATGTCCTGGTGTCTCGAGCCTTTTGTCTTACCATGGCTCCCACACTATGAAGACATTTGCCATGAGGTGATGAAGCTGGGGAACCTTGGCAAACCTGACATTTTTCTGTTTAAACTCTCAATCTGTAAGCTGAAGGTACCCCTTTTCTATATGCTGCCTGACCTCCAGTATTTCACTGTAGTACTTGAAAAGGGACGGATACACTGTGATTTCCACTGGTGCTAGTTACAGTTCCTGCTAATTTGACTTTGGTTAGTGGCTTACACTCTAACCTGAAAGAGAAGCTGATGTTCAGTGACAAGCGAATGAAAATGAAGATGCAATTTCCCCCCATCCAAGAGCATGGATCCTCCAAATCACCTCTCTAGATTTGTCTTTCTCTCTATGAGTTAAGACTTTAGGATCAAGGTTCATATTCACCTCTTACTTCTACATGCTTTTGACTGAATAAACACATGTGCCTTGGTTTCTTCCTCTCTAAGTCAGAATCCTGTTGCTGGCCGCCCCCATTTTGTATGGTTTCCAGGTTGATGTTCCTCCCACTCCGTGCATGTTTGTCTGCTTTGGATCCACTCCAGTATGCCTTTTGCCGCCTTTCCCCGTGTCAGATGTATAGGGCAGGTGTTAGTAACCATTCTTCCTGGTTGGATGAGGGGCTGCCTATGTGAAACTGGTTATCCCTAGAGATCCACAGATGAGCAGCCTGGCTCTGGCTTGATGGGCTCAGTTATGGTGAGTGGGATGCAAGGCTCATTTGTGCAGCAGAAACTGGCAAGCCTGAATGGGGGGGATATTCTGGGTGTTTCTGCGGGTGCAGATGGGGAGTAATTCTTAGCACAGGTTGCTTAGTTTTATTATGTTTCATTCTTTTCTCTTGGTTCTTTAGGTGAACTAGGAGAGAAAGGTGGTGTGTGTATGTGTCTGTGACCGTCCCTTGCCTGACTGCGGGAGACTTGGGATGAATGGGGCAGCACTGTGGGAACTAGTCTCTGCTCCAGCACTGAGTCCCATGAAGAAACACCATGTGAAGCCAGCATAGGCTGCTTTAGCAGGCGATCACACCGTTTACCACAACAGTGCACTTCTTATAACCAGGAAGATATGGAAGTCCTGGATTAGGTTGCAACGCGATTGTTTTCTTCTTATTCTCCTGATGGCCACATCCTTCCCTTTCCTTGTATGGCCGACAGGCAGGTCATCTTCCTCTTGTATGTTCTTAGAAGAGCACTACTTACAGTCATGACCAAAAGCCCCCACTGTCAGATCTCCTTACTCTGGGGACCTTGACTTCAGCATGTCCAGTTTTCTCAGGCCTGGAGAAGAAAGTGAAGTAGGGTGTAGGTGCCATCTCTTATCTAGAGCATCTGCAAATACTTTTCCATCCCCCCATTTTTGCTTCAGCGAGGTATACTTTTCTCATCCTCATTTTAATTAGGAGATGTCTAAGACATGCGCTAGCCCGCGTGAAGCTCTCAGTACTGGAAGTGTGATCTTAGTCATTTTTGCACTGCTGATTCATTAGGGGATGGAACCCAGTTCTCCTCCACTCCTCCCACTCTGGAAGCTTCAGGGAGCCCCTGACTGAGGGTAACACCTCTCTCACCTAGAACACTGGCTACCGGTGTAACAGTGAGTCTTCCTAGGGATGTTCTACTCCTAGTAGCTGAGGTGGGAACACCTGAAACAGGTGGATGATTGCAGAGATATTGTGTGTCCTTGGAGACAGGTTTGTTCCAGAGTAGGGTGACACGCCCCCTGAGCCCCTGAGCCATACCTGTTGACGTTCCGAGTGGAGCTGCAGTATGGAGGAATGATGCCATAGAGGGGGTATGAGTTATTATTGCTCTTGCTATCCAACACGTGCTCAGGGATAGGAAGAGTACTGGGCAAATCGAGGCTGTATGTGTCTGCGTGGTTTTATGTGGTGTATGCACCTTTGCACATCAACTTGGGATGGCTTTTAAAAATTCTTTGTGTTTTCTGGTGATTGTATTTGTCAATGTACAACATATGCACCTACCTCCAAGGACAGTACCCCTGAGCTAGGCCTGATCACTAGCAGGGTTTTCATCACAGTCGCTGGATTGGCTCAGTGTTCTTCTTCCGTGGCCCTTGCTTCAGGAAGAGCAAATTCCTCTTCCCCATCCTATGTTTCGTCTCTTCATTGCTTCATTGGTTCAAGCACCTAGGAGCCCACCGGTGTCACTGGGTTCTTCTCTGACATCTGCAACAGTAAGGTTATCATGATGGCGTTGGCGAGCGTGGAAGTGGCGAAGGTGGGATTTGCAATTTATGCCTCTCAGATTATGAAGAATAAATTGGCTCCTCTACATCAGTGTAGCTTACGCCCTGACTTATTTGATTCCATCATGTATTCAGTGTGAAGTCTATCAGGAAAGCTGGCTTTCTGAGGACAAGCAATTTGTCACTATGTATTTAGCATATTTACTGAGTACCAGTTTTATGCAGACATTGTTGCAGATATTAGAGAAATCACAGTGACTATGACAGATAAATTTCTATTCCTGTGGAGCTTACCTTCTGCTGGAGAGGCTGCAAATGAATATATAAAATGCCGTGTGACAGCTAATCTGAGAGTCAGTTAGGCTAGACCATGATATCCAGTTTTGTGTAAATTACTCGTCTAGGTTAAATGAAGGTATTTCTTTCAGATAGGACTACTCTCCCAATAACTAGGCTTTCAGAAGAGCAGATGCCTCTACAATATGGATAGATCTCATCCAATCGTTTGAAGGCCTTAAGAAAAAAGACCGAGACTGCCCAAAGGAAGAAAGGTTTGAACTCCTGTAATTTTCTGGGTTTCCAGCTTGCCAGCTTGACCAAGAAATACTTTCAGATGTGTATTTGAGAATGCTTTCTGAGATAACTGGCATGTGGGTTAGAGATTTGATTGGAGAATACCTGCCTGCCCTCAGGAAACAAAAATGGGGAGAAGAGGTAACTTTGTTTCCTTGCCTACCTGTTCGATTTTCCTTGAGGATGTGGCTTCCATTGCTAGGGACTTCAGACTCTTGGTTCTCCAGCCTTCAAATACAAACTTGTCTTCACAGTTCTCCATGGGGCCTCCTGGCCTCGGGCTTGGATGAACAACAGGTCCCTCTTGTGCTGAGGCTTCTGGTTTCTTGGATTAACCACTTACTGACTTATGACTCTGTGGTTCTATGGCTGTCTGGGGTCAGTTTCCATGAGCGATCGGACATTACTGTGTTATGTTTTTATGGCAAAACAATTTGGAATTCTTGCCCCACGGTTCTGTAAACCTGAAGTCTGAGGGGTCCTACCAGGCATGCCAGGCTTCTGCCCACTGGACAGGATACCTGAGAGGAATGAACTTAAGGTGATAGAAGATTTGTTATGACTCATGGTTTTAGACCACAGTCTCATGAGTTCGCTCTTCACTGCCCTGTGTGGAGGCAGAGTGTCATGGCAGGGAGGGAGCCTGTGCTGGAGAGGAAGCTTCTCACCCACCTCATGGCAGCTATGCCTCAAGAGGAAACCCCTCCCCCAAGCTATTAAGCTGAGAATCCATAAATGCACTAGTTCATTCCAGAAAACAGAGACCTCATGGTCCAAGACATCACTTTTGACTACTGATGAATTCTGGATCAAGTCTTCAACACATGATCTAGAGCCTGGATTTTTGAGTTTCCTACCTTCTCAAGGTCTTTATATCCTTTTCCTCATGCACCCCTTCTACCATTTCATGTTCCTAACAGGATCTTTCTCATATCACATCGCTCTGTCATTCTCTCCCACATTTAAGGACTTTTAGTTAACTTTGATTTCTCCTGGATATTTCAGGAAAAATCTCTGCACATATGCCCACCATCCTCAGTGAATGTGTGTGTGTTTTTGCATCTGTGCATGTGTGCATGTGTGTGTGCTTGTCTAAGCAGACATATGTGAAGTCTAGAGTCTTCCTTAGTTGCTTCTCTACCTTATTTCTTGGGGCAGAGACTCTCCTGTCTGATTGGCTAGCAAGATCCCAGGATCCACTTGTCTTACCTCCCAGCATTCCTCATGCCTTGTTTTTGTGTGTGTATGGGGATCTGAATGCAGGTCCTTATGCTTGTGCACCAAGCACTTTACACACAAAATCGTCTCTCCAGATCAAATCTTATCTTAAAGGCAGCTAATTAAAATTTTTGTCCATTTGAAATCCTAATTCCCTATGTCATTTAACCAAAAAGATCTGTATGTTCTGAGTACGAGGATAAGGGAATCTTTGGGACAAAAGGCATCATTTTGCCCACTCCAGCTTTGATATATTTATGTATTTATAGGTTATTAGTATGTGCCTCACTTTACTTGTTTATAAAACAGTGATCATAATGTCACCCAACAGAGAGGATATCTGTGATGCTCTTATGTTGCACACAAAACACTTTTGATGAGAAGTATTTGAAACACATTTGATGTTAGAAATTGGCAAAGATTATCCGTGTCTGTCTTCAATTTTGTTTCCCTCATTTTGTCAGTTCTATAGTGACATAGTGCTCAATTTTGTCTGTTTCTTAGTACCTCATCATTTTTGAGTTGGATAGCATCAAAAATGATGTGTCTCATGAACTTTGAAATATGGTATTATTATTTTGGCTATAGCAGGATAAGTCATCTCAGACACAATGATGAGAAACTGTTTTTAAGTGGCCATGAACAAGAACAAAGAAAGATTCTCTCCTATTCTACCTTGAATCCAAAGCTTCTGTGTACGCTACTTATGACAAGTACATTATTTGCAACTATGTCTACGTGTCTTTGTCTATTGGCAGACAAAGATGTAGATACAGCCAACTATAGAGCTGTATATTGGCTTACAGAACATGAAAATTTTTTACATTTTTGTTCTGTACTGTGAATGTTAGGCTTTGACTATTAGGTATCCTCTTGCAAGTCTCATGTATTAAGAGGTTGGTTGCCGATTGGTGACACAATTTTCAGGGCTTCTGAAAACTTTAGGCCATGGAACCTTGCTGTGGGTCATTGGGGGCTAGCCCTTTAGGGCTCTATCTCATCTCTCCCTTCTTTTTTTTTTCTGCTTCTTTACTGTCATGCAGTGAGTGGCCCCTGCTGCATGCTCCTGCCACCGTGATTTTCTGCCTCACTATAGCCAATGGAGGCAAGGATTGTGGACTCTAACCTCTGAAACTGAGTCAATTAGGTACATTCCACAGTGATGAAAAAGTCATACACAGAATATAAGTATGTGGAGAAAATTGGCCTCCAGGTTTATTTATTTTTTATCTCTTTATTATTCCTTTGAGAAATGCATACAATATGTTTTTAATTTTAATTTTTTTATTCATTTTACGAACCAACCTCAGCCCCCTCCCTCCTCTTCTACTGCTCCTTCTCACCTTTCCCCTAATTCCCCCCACCCCATCTTCTCCTCTGAAAGGGTAAGGCCTCCCATGGGGAGTCAACAAAGCCTAACATTTTAAGTTGAGGCAGGACCAAGCCCCTGTCCCTGCATCAAAGCTGAGAAAGGCATCCCACCATAGGGTATGGGGACCAAAAAACCAGCTCATGTGTCAAGGATGGATTCTGGTCCCACTGCCAGAGTTCCTTCAAATAGACCAAGGTACACAACTGTTTCTCACTTGCAGAGAGCCTAGTTTGGTCCCAGAATTTGTGAGTTCCCACGAGCTTGGTTCAGCTGTCTCTGGGGATTTCCTGTCATGATCTTGCCCCCCCCCATTGCTCATATAATCCCTCCTCCCTCTCTTCCACTGTCTCAGCCTTGTGCTCAGGTGTGGATCTCTGCATCTGCTTCCATCAGTTACTGGATGAAGGTTCTATGATGACAGTTAGGGTGGTCACCCCCATTGACAAGTGAATCAGACTCCAGCAGAAGACAACACATCCAAGAATATTTGTGTCCCTTTATACCTCCATCAAGACCAATCTGTGCTGAACAAATATTCTGCACAAAGATATGCGTTCTTCTGCTGGAGTGAGGTTGACTTGTCCGTGGCTCTACTCTTAGTGAAAACTGACCCTTTGTTTCCTGGCAGTTAAGAATTGCCAGTAGTCCTGAGCTCATTCCCAACTCCATCTCTATGCTGGGATTTGGTCTGGCTTAGACTTGCACATGTCTAGTGTATGCTGTTCAAACTGTTATAAATTTCTACGTGTGGCTGCTCTGCTATAGCTAAAAGACACTGTTTCCTTGTAGTAGCGATCCATTGCATCTATCTTCAGGTTTATAATGGGAACTTAATGGATAACACATCAGAATTATTAAATAAGATTTTGCTCAGTGAATCAAATAAATGATTAAAAATAATTCCCCCTGTATATCTGTAATTTTTACCTGAAATTGTCAGTTAGTCTATTTTCAGATTCTACTGGTAATCATATGAAGGTAAGTTTTATTTCCCAGTTCTCTTGCTCATTTCTTATTCATTTCTGTCTTTTGACCTTTCTGTCTCATTGTGTGTTCCGCTTCTCTCTACTCAGCCCACTCCTCCTCATTTATTGTCTGCAGTAGCTACTTTCCGAGACTCTCAATATTCTTACTACACCACTTAAGCTTCATCTTGGATCACGGCAATGAAGATAAAATACGAATGGGCTTAGGAAATGGTTTTCTCCTTTTGCAAAAAAAAAAAAAGGTAACATTGCTTCCAGGTCACCCAGAACAAGTTCCAAGAATCAGGGAAGAATTTTTAAAGAAAAAAAAATCAATGGCTATGAAATTACACATTAGTCCAGGGGAAGAGATCTTGTCTGTTTTCCCAGTGACCATCCATCTTGCTGTAGCAATAGTGGCACAGACAATTTGCTGCTCTGAAGTTGATCCATAAGTGTTTTAATTAAAGTTCTGACAGCCAATTGAAGCCTTTTTCATTTTTTGGATGGATCATATCAATCTTTCTCTGACTGTGAATGTCCCTGCCTGGGGAGTTTAATCATTAGGGAGGGACAGGATTAGATCCTGCCTGTGTTAACTTGTCAAGCAGGTAGGGGCACCCATGGCTTTGTGTTTCCTCTTAAGCTCCCCAAGCTCTAGGTTTCATAAAGCCATGTCGTGGGAAATGCTTATTGAACACACTAGGTAATGTGGATTGCCTTGGGACAATAAGAGAGAGGAAGGTGAGCTGGGAATTTTGACTGTCTTCTGTGTTTGCTGGCTTTGTTGTTTATAGACTGTATTCATGTGTGCAAGAGATGCTAACATTTTCACTTTATTTTCATGTATATATTTTTTATTAATTTATTCTTTGGCAATTTCATATGATCATACAACACATTCTTTTAATACTTCCCCTATACCATGTACTCTCTTATCCCTCCCTTACTCCTCCAGTCTTTGCACAAAACCTTTTTTAAATATAATTTCTTTTTGCTTTTTTTTTGAGCTACTAAGTTTAACCTGGGCCACCCATGTGAATATGGATGTGAATCTATCAACTGGGACACGAGTAACACATGTTACTATGTGGCTGTACCAGTAAAGACAAGACTCCAGTAAGGAGGGGCAGGATCCATGAGCCCCTCTCCCATCTATATATGAATGTGGATGGCCTGTCTATGACAGGCTTTCTCCAAACAAACAAAGCTGCTTTGTGTTCATGAGAACAATAGCCATGTCATGCCTCATCTCATTGGACCTTCTTCTCTTCGTTGTACAGTTTTTACATTCTTACTGATCTTTCTTCTAGGATGTTCACCAAGCCTTGGGAGGTGGATGATTATATGAATGTCCTGTTGATGGCTGAACACTGAATAGTTACTTATTCTCAGCACCTTGACACTCATGACATAAGTCTAGGCATTGACCACTGTTCACTGCAACTAGTAACTTTGCTGAGAAAGCACTAAGAAAGACCTAGTTTGTGGGTCTAAACATTAATATTTGTGAGGAAGCGTGGCAAATGTGCCCAGTTAGCAAAACAGAAGCAGTAGGCTTACCCCTGTAGGCTATGAACTCCCAGCCATGAGTCTTTGACTAGGTCCATGGCACCACATCTGAAATACTTCCTCTGGAGCAGGACGCATCCTGTCAGAACATAGTTGGTTACCACTATAATATGACAAATGTATCACCAGTGGGTATATTTTTCCTTGTAGGGTGGTATTATACAGCATGTAAGGTCCACAGCTGGGTAAGACCATTGATGACTCAATATCTATATAGTACTTAAGCATTTAGCCCTTCTATCTCTCCTCTGCTCTCTGATTCTATATTACAGAATCCATGGACTGTTGTTAAGACTATATACTTCTTTGTCAGTTGCTATGGATTGGATCTGTAGTTTTTCCAAAAGTTTGACATGTTGAAGCCTTGGTCTCCGTGTTACTATGCTACTGGGATGTAGAGTCCAGTTGAAGGATTTTAGTTACTGGGGATACATTTTGGAAGTCTGTATTGGGGTCCCAGGTTCTTTGTTTTTTGCCTTCAGACACTGAGACGCATCTGTATTTCGAATGCTAATTGTTCTTAATAAAACCCTGCAGTCAGATATCAGGGTAAATGCTAAAAATCAGAGAAGCAGAGCAGCCAGTCGCTAGTTCTTACCTCTACTGAATCCTCAAACCGAAGGTATCCTGTTCTTATGAATCTATAGGCTGAATGCCATCTCTGTGAAACTTCAGTCTGAATCCTGAGCTCCTATCTCTTCCCACACAGTCATATCACTTCCTGTCTTCACCTCCCTAGTGCTCGGATTAAAGGTGTGAGCAACCACCACTTGGTTCTGTTTTTAGTTTAGACTGATTCAATCTCATGTAGACCAGGGTGACCTTGAACTCACAGAGATCAGTCTGTTTCTGTCTCCAGAGTGTTAAGAATAAAGGTGTGTAACACCACTGCCTGACCTCTTTGACTAACTAGCATGGCTGGCTCCACACTCTGATCTCCAGGCAACCTTTATTTGTTACAGCCAAACAAAATGTCACCAAGCATCTTCTGCCAAGAGCTCCTGACATGATATTCTGTGTCCATATATTCTTCAAACCAATAGAACCAGCCAGATACAGTGAAATAATTGAAACCAGGAGCTCAAGTAAAGATATCTCCTTTTAAATAATTCATTTCAGAAGTTATCATAGCAAATGGAAAGATGACTAATACATTAGCCTAACTAGAATTATCTGAAATAAGGAATATATATATATATATGTGTGTATGTGTGTGTGTACACACACACATACATACTTCAGTGATATAACCAAGAATTTATCTAGAATTCTATATGATTATTCATTCAATATTATGTAGATTGATTCCATTTGGACCCTGAGAATATTTGGATATCCCATATGTCAGGCTAGTCAACCCTGACTCAGTCATAACGTCTTTCCTTCTTCCAAGAGGGATGTGAACCTGACATGAGTTCTACACAGACCTTAAGTCTCCTGTATTTCTCTCTTGAGAAATCTTTGACTTGATAATTAGTCACCTTTGCTTTATCTCTATTTCCTCCATGCCTAGTTGTTAAGGTATTTTTGGCTCTTACCTTCTGAGAAAGGACAGCACATAAAGCTGTTCCTATATAGGCAGATAAGCTACCATAAAAGTCAATTGGAGGGAGTGGGGGTGACTCTCATGTGCTGTAGCCATTCTCTCTCTCTTTCTCTAACTTTTACTCTCTCTCCTCACTTACATTGAAGGGTAGTAAGCATCTTGTCCCCACTGAGACTTATACCTTTCCCATTGTGCAATTGTCTTTTATATGCCCCAAGAAGACAGAGTAAAATAAGACACATGAATTGTACATATAAACTGTGAAGCTTATATGTTTCTACTATTGCGAAATTATCATTTTTTTCTACTTCATGGTGAAGTTCCTGATTGTGAGGGCACATAAAGTGATAGAAAAAGTTTAGGTCAGTCTGAGCATAGCAGGCAGAATGAAAATAAGATTAATGGATAAACGAGGCAAGAAATGTATTATGTAGGAGATTTTATGCTAGGCACAGGGGTGTGGAAAAAATATATTGCTAAATGTACCAGTTAGAGGAATCTCAATTTGGAGAGACTACATGTAGCAGACCTAACAAAAATGAGACATGAAAAGGGCTGTCCAAAGTATGTAACACAGCATCAGAAGGGACCTGAGCATGGAACTTTTGGGTCATCAAAGAAATTATCTATAGAAGAGAGGAATGAAGTTCCTAAGACTCAAGAAGCTACTATGACACACAAAGCTTAGAAAACTCATAAAACTCACTAGACTCAGGAAACTCAAAAGGTATAAGATTCACAAGGCTCCTCCCAAAGATTATACAATCAGGTAATGATTCCTAGAGGACAGGAGATTCTATGGTGAAGCTCCATACAAATTGGGCAGTGATGCCATGGATGCATCATTGTGGGTTGTCCCAGCTGCCACTTGTTCATCTTGTTGAGGAAGCAGCCTTTGGGTTTTCAGTGCTCCTGTAAAGAACTCCTCTTCCATGCTCCTGTAAGCAATGCTAAAACATTAATTGGCTCACCAAGTGAAAGTTGAATACATATGTGGAGAGAATATGCATTTACTCATGCCTTTCTAGGAAATGTCACACCACAGAAAGGACGTTCTACTGAGACGCAGGGTTTTCTATGGATATTGTCCTCTAATGTAAAGACATAAAGTCCATGGGCATGGGACACAGTCTCTTACTGCTACACAATATTTCCACATCTAGAACAGCCCTTGGCGTGTAAGAGACACTCAATATCTTGTTGAACGAGTAAATATATGAATGACTTTGATTTAAAAGATGGAGTGATGGGAATATATTAAGTTGAGCTATTTCTGTGTACTGTGTGGGCCATGAGGGTTACCAAGTGTTCTTACAGGCAGCTCTATCCTCATTGCAAAACGCACTGGTTGGACTAGTAACTAGATCGACTCGACTCTGTTTTTGTTCATTCATCCACATAGACTATATCATCACCTAACTTAGG
>LOJH01042845.1:0-11645 GCA_001685095.1 Ellobius talpinus
CCTTCCTTCCTTCCTTCCTTCCTTCCTTCCTTCCTTCCTTCCTTCGACAGGGTTTTTCTGTGTAGCAGCTCTAGCTGTTACAGCTGGAACTAGCTCTTGTAGACCAGGCTGGCTTTGAACGCACATTTGCCTGACTCTGCCTCCCAAGTGCTGGGATTAAAGGCGTGCGCCACCACCACCCGGCACCATACACTGATTTTCTAAAACCAGCTATCAAGACAGAACTCACAGGGTAGGAAGTGTTGACAAGGGCGTAGGAAGAGTGTGGGGTTCCTCCTCACACTGCTGATAGAAATGCTATCCAGAGGGAAAACTTGGGAAATATGTCTAAAAAGGCTGAAAAATGATTTTGATTTTGGTTGTCAATTCTATTTCCTAAAGCATTATTCCATGAAAACAAATGTGCAGAAAGTTGTGCCTATAGGGAGTTTTTGCTAGAGCACTTGTGTTTTTAAAAACAAGAGTTTGCTGTATAGCCCATGCTAACCCTGAGCTTGTGATCCTACTGCCAAGGCCTCCCTAGTGCTGGGAGCATGGGCAGGCATCTATGTAGAGGGAACTGTGTTTCTCAAAGATGGTTCTATCACTCACAAGGCCAAAACCATTTTCATGGTGGCCTAGGCATTATTACCATTTTCTACTCTTACTCCCGTATGAATGTAGAGTGTAGGAAAAACTCATTGATAACCTCCTGTGTTCCACGCAGCAGCCGGTTGGACCGTTAGTTTCAAGTTCTGTGTAGGATAAAGAAAATGCCCACAGTGACCTGAAGTCAGAGGGGAAGTAATTCCAAGGGTCTGTGTTAGCTCGTAAAAAACATTTCAGTGGATGAAAGGCTGAATTTTTTTTTTACTGAAGGTTTATGAAATTCTTTTGTGTGTGTTTGTGAAGAGATATTATGGGAAATTCAACTTCATTTGTTGAACTACTTCAGCAATATCTAGGCAGCTTCCTGTCTCATAAAGCTGATTTGGGGGATGTGGAGCTTTTCAGTAATCCTGTTTATCCCAACAGCACTCTTCAACGGAACAAGTTAAGCTGGTGGACCTGTTGTATAGACCTTCAAGTTTGAGATGACAACCCACTAACCAGTTGCTTCCTAGTGTGCCAACAGCCAGCCAGCGCTGTATTCAGGTCTGTTTCTTGTCCTCCTCTGGAGCTTTAGAGACTCCCTAAAGCCTGGCTTTGCTGCCTGCTGGGTTTTAAGCAAGAGGGCTTTCCTGTTCTTTTTCTCCAGCGCTGGCCTCTATCCTGCTGGTGGGACCACCAGCTAGGCCCGCTGGAGCTTTCTCACTCAGCAACTCAGCTAGGCCTGTCTCCATAGGAACCAGGTTCCCGGGCAACCAGCCTAATGGCAGGTTTTGACCTAGGGTCATCACCATTTAAAAAGCAGATGGTGAGTCAGGGTGTAAAATGCCTAGAGAGCTTCTGGGAAAGTAGAAGAGAGCGGCGCAAAGGCCAGCGGCCAAGAGATTCCGGTTGTGCTCTTTACAAAGAAATCTGCCAGGTTCCATCCAGGTCTCCACATGCGAGAGAAAAGCCGACTGCTTTCAAAACCGAGGAGCTTTGGGACACATATGTTGTAGATCATCACTTCAAGAATGAAGAATATAATCCTCTCTCTCTCTCGTGTGTGTGTTCAAACATGAGGAGATCATAGGTGTGTGTGTTCATACATGAAGAGGTCATAGGCCAGAGGTTAACCTAGGGTGTCCTTCCTCAAGAATGCTGTCCACTTTTTAAACAGAGACAGGGTGTCTACCTGATACTCACTGACTGGGATAGATCGCTTAGCCAGTGAGCCCCAGAGATAGGTGTGTCTCCATCTCAGTGCTGGGGTTCTAAGTATGTGCTACGATGCCTGGCTTTTGACATGGATACTGGGGACTGAACTCAGGTCCTCTAGCACAGCAAAGGCTTTACTGACTGAACTATCTCCCATACACAACTGAACTTATTCTCTCATACTGTACTTGTGGAAAAGACAAAGCTAATGATGTTAGTGAGTTACCATCTGGAGCTGATCTACAGAAACTATCCATAGAGTTGCTAGGAACTGCAACATTATGATTGATTTCCCTGGATGGATTGCTAGCAGCGTAGTTAACAGAACTACACAAGCATTCGGCGAAGGAGCCCTGAGAAAATTAAAGAGGTGTATAGCTGTGATCTGTCACAAAATGCTCAGGGCATTTTTCTCCATTGTAGAAAGGTGGCCCCTGGGACTCAAGTGAGACTTGCCTTTCTGTGGTGTGTTCAAACAGACCCAGAACCCACAACATCCAACTACATATATAGACAAATCCTGATCACATGTACCAGCCATGGTTCTCTGGAGGAACAAAACTGATAGAAAGAATATGTATTACAGAGGGAATTTGTTAGACTGGCTTGCAGGATGCATGCTGGGTAGTCAAACAATGACTGGTTATATGCTAGGGAGGATGAGAATTGTCTCTGGGCGTGATGCTGAATGCCTCCGCTGTCTTATTCTGATGCCGGAGGCCTGGACTATCCTGGAGAAGTCACTGGAGGAAGAGGATACTGATGGCAGACGTAGCAGCAGGAGAGAAGGCCAACAAAGGGAGCTATGCTTTCGCCCAGGCTTCTTTGTGTCTGGGCTACTGCTGTATACCCTGGGGGAGGGTCTTCCTCCCAGAAAATACCTCCCAGACTTCCCCAAAGGAATGTCTCTTTCATAACTTCAGAGCCAAAAAGCAGACAGCCGAGTTTAAGCAGCGGACTACCTGATAGCTAAACTGGTTTTATTTTTTTTTTCAGGGTATTAATAATATTATTAATAGCAGTGTTTTCAAGGCCCATGATGTGGGGGTTCATTCTTGCAATTTTAGCAAGAAAAGTTACTGGAGGACCACCATTTCCTCCATCTGGAAAGCTCATCAGATTTCTCCTGCTTTTTTTTTTGGATAAATTTCTCTCTCCTACTTCAGCCACCAATTGTAGGTTTAAAAAAGCAGAGCAGCCAAGAAGTATACCCTGGCTTGGTGAGTGATTTAAGAGCTCCCAAACCTGACAGCTCAGATAAAGCATCCTGTCGCTTAGTAACCACCACTAGGCAGTCATAGGTATCTCCCAGCAGGGGTTGGGGGAGTTCTGCTCCAAGCTAATACTCAGCAGCTGTTGAAGAATCCCAGGGCTGAACAACTCAGCCTGTGTTTAGCTCCTCGGTTATTCTTATTTTCCATTCTTTTATGTTTCCATCCTTACCCACTTGTTTAACTTTTTGTTCATTCTGAGGTCCATTCCAGAGGTTCTTAGGTCTACACCAGAGGTTCTTAGGTCTGCACCAGAGGTTCTTAGGTCTACACCAGAGGTTCTTAGGTCCATTCCAGAGGCTCTCAGCTAGTACAGATCTGAAAACATTTCTGTTGTCTCAGCGGGACTTGGCGTCCTACTGGCATCTAGTAGATGGAGACCAGGAATGATACAGAACATCTGAGCACGCAGGACAACTTCCTATAGTGGAGCTGTCCAGCCCCAGGGCCAGGCGTGTCACTATTGAGGAGTTCCCAGCTCCCAAGATCACAAATAACCAACTTGTCTGTGTACAAGGTGAAGCAGTTATATCCGTGAACCAGTCCTGGTGCTTTTGATGCTCTTTAAATGCTGATCTCTCCATTTCGGGGATCGAACCTAAACCTTCATGCATGTTAGACAAATGCTCTACCAGCAAGCTATGTCCAACCTTAATTTGTATAGGAGCTCTGTATTTAGCCCCCACCCCCGAAATCCTCTTTCATTTATTTCCTCGTGACATAGGTGTCACTGAGCTGTCCAAGCTGGCCTCGAATTTGCACTCACCTCACTTTGGCTTTCAGAGACACGAGGGTTACAGGTGTGGATACCATGACCTGTGCTGCAGCTGACATCTTTTTAATCCTCTAGTTTTTAATCATAGTGGAGAAATTGGTGGATGAGTTTTTTGTTGTTGTTGTTGTCTGTTTGGTAGTTCTAGAGATCAAATCCAGGCCCTCATGCATGCTAAAATATTCTCACCACTGAGCTCCATCCCCTGACCTTGGTTTTGGAGACAGAGTCTCCATGTGCCCGCTGTATATATAGCTCAGGCTGGCCACAAACTTCGACTCCTTGTGAGTACTGAGACTGCAGGCATGTTCCACTGTGCCCGGGGATGGGTAAGCCTTTTTCCTTTTCCCAGCAGACTCAGGTATTCCCTTGCAGTATATGTCATTGAGTATATACAGAGCCCATGGCCAGTCTTTGAGTAGATAGATACTGCTTGAGTATCTATTCAAAGGTATCTATTGATTGCTAGTGCTAAACTTCATTCTTTTTGACTCTGGATGCATAAGCATTTCACACAGTTTTAGGGTTCTGCATGGGTCACCATCACTGTAAACTAGACAAATTCTCCTTGTACTAAATGAAAGAAACAGCCGGGTCAGAGCATCCAGACCTCAACACTCAGGGAGCTGAGGTTCAAGAATTATGAGCTAGAGGCTAGCCTGAGCTACACCGACAGGAGCTTGACTGGGAAAAAAAGGAGCTAGCCACTATTTTGAAACTTAATAGTTTTTAATGAATCACTTATAAATCTGGTCTTATGTTTTTTGGATGAATTAAACTTTATAATTGATGCTTTTAAAGAGTTATAAACATAGTTTTTTGTATTTTTTTAAACTTTTTTTTTAAATAGCTGGGAAGAAGTCCTTCTCTGGTAATAGAGCAGAGATGGGGTGGTGGTAATTGAAAGAGACTTTGTCTATGTTAGATTATGTGTGTGTAGGAAGAAGTCCTTCTCTGGTAATAGAACAGAGATGGGGTGGTGGTAATTGAAAGAGACTTTGTCTATGTTAGATTATGCGCATATGTGTGTGTGTACATGCTTGCACTAGAGATTGAACCCAGGGCCTTGGGCCCATAAAGCACACACTCCAGCCCTGACCTACAACCCCAGCTCTATAGATGATACTTTTTACGATAAGATTTTTTTATTTACTTATATAGTTAAATGTCTGTGTGTGTGGTGTGTGTGGAGGTCAGAGGACGATGTCAGGTGTGTTTCTCAGGACACCTCCACCTCAGTGCATTGTCCACCTTGTTCAAGGCAGGGCCTCTCAATGAGCCTGGAGCTCACTGATTGTATTCCAAGGGCAGGCAGTGAGCCCTACAGATGGTGTTGTCTCTGCCCCCACCCCACCCCCTCCAGCACTGGGGTTACAGGTGCCCTTTCCACTCCTAGTTTTCAAACTCAGCTCTTCACGTTTGTGTGGCAAGGCTTCACCAACTGAGCCATTGTCGTAGCACCCCCAAACATGTTTTCTGTGGTTAGACCTCTGATGAGTCAGGTTACTTAGGCTGTTGAGAAGTAGCCCTCCCCCACCCATAAAGCCTTGGGAAAGTCAGGGCGATAGGGACCTTCCAGTCTGCTCGCTCCTCAGAGTGGCATCTGAAAGAGCCTGTAGATGCTAACATTTCTGTCCCAGACCTACAGCTTTCAAGGTGACTACAGACTGCCCATGGAGATGCTCCAAAACATACCAGGTGCCATTTTGTACCTTCACACCTTTCCCCTACAGCACATGCTCCTCTTCTCTGAACAGCAACCTGGTCCTCCCAGATGGCTCACGTTTACCTTGTAAACCCTTACACCAGTCTTCACGGTCTGTGCTTACATTCCAGACCTCTCCTTTCACACCTATAGGTTATCCACCTGATTTCAAAGGCTAAAAAAAGAAACCCTGCCACTTGTGTACCCTATCTGGTGACTTTGGCTGCTCTGTGACACTATTCCTGGGGACACATGAACAAACATCTACTCACCCAAGACAGGGAACTGACAACAGGCCAAAGCAAGGGTGACACCAACTCCAACTTGGTGAACCAGTTTGCTTTACTGGAGTGGGTCCAGGAAGGCGGGTTAAACAGTTACAGGAGCAGAAATGATCCAAAGACAACTATATCACCAAAAGTCCACGTGAAAGCTGGCACACACTGCATAGCCTTCAGGCTGCTCGACAAGTAGACCCGTCTTTTCTCGGCAGCTTGACTGGTTGGTCTCTGTCTCTTCTAGACAGCTCAGCTTATCTAAAGAGTGTCTCTCAGCAGGCCTTGCTGCTTATATATGCTTGGGAAGGAAGAGCCTAGTGGATCTGGTCAGTTTCAGGGACTTCCTGCTTTGCATTGTCTACTTCCTGAGCCTAAGCAGAGTCCCCCTGGGATGGAATGTTTGTTTCATCCCCTTAGGAACAGCTTGTGTCTTAATGAGCTTCCTTTTAAGATGAAAGGTTTTGTCTTAGAGGAAACTGTCCTCCTGGCTACAGTTGGTGTCACACTGTATTGTGAGGGTGGGTTTGCCGTCACCACTCCATGTTAATTTCCACACTCCAGGAATGAACGAACTGTCTGACTCCTTTTTCTGTTGCTGTGAGTTAGCACATTGGAAGGTTTCATTAGAACTCAAAAGGAAAATTTCTATGTTTTATTTTTTTCAGGCTCAGTTTTCATGCTTGCTTTTTTAAATTAGTAAAAATGTCATTTATTAATTAAGTTATCTGTGGTACAGGACAGAGGTTAAAGTTGTGGCAATTAAGAAAAGCTTGTCTAGATGTTAAATTACATGTCTTTGTTTGCCTGTGCAATTAAAAGTATATGTATGTACATATGCATAAAAAGTGTAGAGAATGTCAAGAGTATACAGACATTTAGTGTTGGGGTAAGATGCTTAATGGTAACTGAGCCCCCAGCTCTCCTAGCCCGAGAAGCTGCCCATCTCTGACTCACAAGGAGAGGGCAGGGCTGGTGGTCCAGCCGTGAACCTTCTCACATATAGAATAAAGTCAAGAGTACTACAGCTCCTGGTGGCTTGGCTCCTTGTCTATATCTCTGACCTCATCTTAGATATTCTGTCCTGTTCCAACTTACTCCCAGTTCTGCCCTGTTTTACCTGTGGTGAGCCCAGGTCCATTTCTGCACGCTGGTTGTCTTTGTTCTGGTCTTCATGTTTAGTCCCTCTGTTCTTTCCAGGCTCCGTCCACAAATCTCCTTAGTTGAGGTGGCGTCCTCCATCACATATATAACACGGTGCTCCAACTCACAACTGCTCGTTCCTACCCCATTTGCCACCTTTAATTTTCTTCTTAGTGCTTGTCTTCTTAAAGTTAAGCAACAGGAGAGCTGGCCCTTTGTTTCCTGCCGAACGTTCATGGACTGAGTCCGGAGTGTAATAGGTGTTAAGTTTTGTTGAAGAAGCTGAGTGGTTGAATGTCTTAGCTGGCTCTGTTGCTGTGGTGAAATACCATGACCAAAGACAGTCTGGAGAGAAAGGGTTTGTTTTGCCTCCACTTTCACTTCACTGTTCACCATCAAGGCAGTCAGGACGGGAACTCAAGCAGGGCAGGAACCTGGAGGCAGGAGCTGATGCAGAGGCCATGGAGGGGTGCTGCTTACTGGCCTGCTCCTCATGGCTTGCTCAGCCTGCTTTTTATAGTGCCCAGGACCACCAGCCCAGGAATGTTGTCACCCACTCACCCACAGAGAGCTGGGCTCTCCCACATCAATCACCCATTAAGGCAATACCTTACAGGCTTGTACACAACCCAATCTTATGGAGGCATTTTCTCAGATGAGGTGTCCTGCCCTCAGGTGACTTTAGCTTGTGTCAGGTTGACACAAAACAGGAAAGTGAATTTATAGAGAAAAGGAAATTATTATGTAACAGTATTAGGAAAACCACTAAGGAATTCACAAATGTGCCTTACTCTTGTCACTGAAAACCAAATACCTGGTGAGTGCCCAGAGCACCAAATTCCAGATTTGTTATCACATGATTGTATAGTCCTGAGGACTAAACGACCTAAGGCACTTCTAAGAACACCAAATTTGCCGGACTGTGGTGGTGCATGCCTTCAATTCCAGCACTTGGGAGGCAGAGGCAAGCAGATGTGAATCCAAGGCCAGCCAGGTCTACAAGGAGAGTTAGTTCCAGGACATCCAGAACTGTTTACACAGAGAAACCCTGTCTCAAAAAACCAAAAAAAAAAAGAATACCAAATTTAACTCTCCCATCATCAAATTCAGGTTGTCAAGCCTAGTCTTACCAACTTAACAGCTATTTTTTCAGTACATACATTATTCATCATTGATCACAGGTAAAACAGCCTTAAAATTGATCTGTGTTGCCTCTGAAGCATTATGACAGCCACTACATTTCTGAAGTTTCTAAAGCGTGTGCATGACGAGGCAGTGTGGGTGTCTGGCGGAAGCCTGCAGAAGATCAATATTGCTAATTTCTGACTGATGGGTATCTCTTGGTCTGACAGCTGAACATATCAGTGTGTGGTGCAAACTAACAAGCATCTGGATTATGTGTCGCAGCCGTCCTTGCTATCAAGAAGTAGCCTTCAGTCCCTAACAGCTGCTGTCATTTGCACTGAGACTTGGCAGGGAGAATTACAACAGGAGACCCTTCTCCTACTCTAAGTTCTCCAACAACTGATAGGCAAATCAAAGGAATGGCAGATAAAGGCAAATATGCCACCTTTGTTAACCGACAAAGCTGGTATCAGAGAGTGTGGCATAGGTATCTAGGACAATAATGTGCTTTGTAAAACTAAGGTTTAGAACTAGACAGATGGAAGCACCCAGTCACAGTGATCTGCAAGTCTTTTCTCACCTAAGCCATAGCGGGAGGAATCTGGAGATCTGGAGGAGCGTGAGAGAGAGAAGTCAGGCCAGGCAGATCATGCTAACAAATGTCTATCTACATGAAGAGAAAAATGAATGTCCTGACTGATTATCTTAAGTAACTTGCTGTCATGTATTTTAAGATATTTTACAGATAAATGCTCCTTTAAAAGCGCTAAGAAGATGTAAATCTTTACGTCACACATTTTCCCCCCTATACTGTTGTACAGATGGAGCGGGAGACAGTGTCCTCGAGCTCAGCTAGGAGAGTGTTGTGTCTAGTGACATGCCTCTAACAGTCGGAGACTTAGGCAGATGCCCAGCTTGCTTTCCTGTGGAGCCTCTCTAGCTGCTTCATTCAGACACGCCCTAAGTTCCAGAAGCTGGAGGAACTATGACAGAATTAATTTTTATTTCTTCTGCAAATCTGTAGCACAGCCAAAATTGGTTAATTCTAAGTGAACTCTTAAGAACTTTTAGAGATTTTTCATTGAATGGCAATCTTGCTATAAAACCATGCTTAAAATAGCATTAGCACCTAATTTGGTTTAATAAAGACTAGCTGCATGAGCGAGTCTCCACCTTCCTGGAGTCGGCTGGAAGCCACTGTGGACTGCAGAAGTCTGACAGCTTCGCTACAGCAGACACTACACAGGGTAACACCAAGGAATGGAAGCTAGCATTGAAAAGAAGGGCATGCCTAAGCCACTGTGGCGAAACCTAATGGTTTACCAGAGCTTTCCATTTTCCCTACAGAAAAAAACCTGATGCTCAAGGCAAGCTAATCACTCTACTTAGCAGATTCCTCTTCAATAACACCTATTACTTTACATTGTCTTTGTTTTAAAGATTTATTCCTAATTTCTATCTTGTAATTATGTGTATGGGTTTGTGCATGTGAGTGCAGTGCCAGATGAGGCCAGAAGGGGGTGTCAGATCTCCCTGGAGTTGGATTTACAGGTGGATATAAGCCTGCTAATGGGAGAGCTGAGCATCAAACTCAGGGCCTTGGCAAGAGCAGCTTGCATCTTAACCTCTGAACCACCCCTGCAGTCCCTAAGTTGTGTTTTTAAGTAGGGTCATTTATGACTGCTTCGGAACCTCTCTTTTACTGGTTGTGTTTGTGTTGTTACAACACAATTAATTAAATTTTACTTAAGCTGGTGAAATGTAAGCCCAAGCGTAAAAGATTTGTTACTCTGAAAATAAAGTTGAATGCTTAGGAAGTTTATAAAAGAAGAATATTGAAGAAACATCAGTAAGGGTCAGCCAGATGACTCAATATAAAAGGCACTTGCTACCAAATATGGCAACCTGACCTAAGTTAGATTCCTGAGCCCACATGGTAGAAGTAGAGAATCCACTCTTTCAAGTTGTCCTCCCTCTTACTTCTACATGTACACTGTTTTACACACGCACACACACACCACACACACACACGAACAGTATATGCAAACATACGTGTGCACGCACACACACATACACACACACACAAAATGAATGAAATATATAGACAGCAATTGCTAAATGACATGATGCCCACTCCAAGCAAATTTAGAGTGCTGGAGAGGAGTTTGGGGATGTGTTAAAAGTGCTTGAATGTAGGATGACAAATGACGTCAGAGACAACATCCAGATTCTAGAAGTTGAGAGGAAGGAAATTGTGTTGGCTTGCAGACTCTGTCAGCGCCATGAAGAAGTTGCTATAGGAGCTGGTCCCCAAAGACAGAATCGGCAATCTGTACAGAGATGAGCCATTCCAAGGGAAGAGACATATGTAAGCAGGGGACTGGAGGGTAGGACCCCATGTGGCTGCATCCTAGCTCGTGAAGGGCACAGTAACTGGGTTTCACACGGCAGAAGAGGTTCACAGACTTGAGAAATGTCTGGTCATTGTGGAAACAAGACGTGTACTCTTTCCATCCACTCTACCCACAATGAGCCCAACTGTCCTCTGGGCTATCTGTAAGAGCTTTTTCTTAGGGCATCATCTCTTCACTCATTGATTCATAATTTTTTCTTGTGTCTGTTTTTGTGTTCACTTTTTCATATTTTTCCTATCTCCTTAATGGTGAATAAACTGATTTTAAACTTACCAATTTTACATTATTTTGTTTAAGGAATATTATTTTTTTCTGCTGAGGACAAGGATGTTAAATTCTTTTTTTTTTCGCTGCTGTTTTGAGACAGGGTCTTTCTTCATAACCCTGGCTCTCCTGGAGATCAGGATGGCCTCAAACTCACAGAGATCCTCCTGACTTTGCCACCATAGTTAATGTCGGGATTAAAGGAGTGTTCTGTCACACCAGGCAGGATGTCAAATTCTTGATGAAATGAAAACTATAGAATCAGTGATTACCTTAAGAATTTTTGATTTTTTAAAAAGAGATGCCATAAGGTACTAGAATTTTTCTTATAAGGTTGCTTGACATTTTATGCTTCAAAATACAGTGTTCAAAGTGAAGCATAAGGATCATATGTGACTTCCCATCGTTGTGATATTGAAATAGATATTTAATGTATTTAAAAGATGCAGCTGGGAAAAATATACAGTGCATTCTTTAATTCGATGCATTTTCTGTTAGCACATAGTGATTGCTTGCAAGTGAAATGGGCATGAAAACACAACGTATTGGTTATAACCCCTATAGAGACCTTTAATTCAACCTTAACTGCTTATCAGAGAAAGGAACTGCACGTTACTAAAAGCTAAGTCTGAATGCCAACAGAAACAAAGCCTTTTGAGGACCTTTTCCCGTTGTTCACAAGAGCGGTGCTGTAAGTGATGAACGGAGAGTACCAATTCAAAACAAAAGCAGTGGCCATGAAGTCAGATTATTATTTTGGCAGCTGTACTTTGATAAACCTCCCTCTTTAAGACTTCCTATTTGGACATAAGTAGTCCCTCTCTCTTGTTTCCTATGTTATAATGTGTGTGTGTGTGTGTGTGTGTGTGTGTGTGTGTGTGTGTGTGTGTG
>LOJH01042846.1:3959-14112 GCA_001685095.1 Ellobius talpinus
ATGGATGGATGGATGGATGGATGGATGGATGGATAAATAGATAAACTGTGGATAATATTTTATACAACATTATGCCGAAATCTTAAGACTAAAGAAATGACAGCAAGCTGTTAACATTGGCTAGTTGAATGCTTCCAACAAATGAGCTTGTTTGAAAGCTAGAGGTAGCTTTAGAAGGAAAGGCCTGTGTTGGAGAAGCACCTACTTTCATCGTACTGTGGTACCTACATGAAGTTCAACCTGAGGTCTTCGGGACCTCCATGTCATGAATAAAGCATAAGAGAACTTGGGGAAACCATGCTGGTATCCAAATCCACAATTCTCATTTCTAAAGTTTTGTGATAAAAGTGCTATGGCCTTGTCTCTCAGCAGGCTACAGAACTCCAGCAATGAGGTACTGACTCCCTGATTCAGGCTTGTTACACATCATATCAATATGCCCAAAGTCCCAGCTTAGACTGTGTCTAATATCTTGTAGATTTGTACTGATGTAATATTTTAAGAAGGCATGCTTTTTTTATCCTAAAAATCTGTAATGTTTGCTGATTATATATAGCATGGTATTTATTATGTAACAGTCTCCAGTACCACACATGACAGGATAACTGTTTGGCACGGGTATTTTTTCTAATACAGAGAAAACATTTACTTCACAGACATTAGGTAATTCTCACTATTTTTATTCAAGTGTCAGAATAGTCTATTTTTACAGACATTCCATTTTTTTCTTTTTTATCACATTTGTTTTGGTCACATTAAATTTATCTATATCACTTGGAAATGGAGGACTTTTTCCACAATTGATGCTAATTAAGCTAATAATAGATGTTTCCAAAAACTCTTATTACTTTAGTCATAGAAATTCATCACTTTTTTCAACATTAAACTAGATAGATACTTGGTTAGTAAGAAGCCTTTGCTAACTGGGATATATTAGATATTTCAATCAACATGTCAAACTAATCATGATGAATATCAGTTTGAATATTTCATTTTATGTCAGTTTTAAACCAAGTTGTATTCAGTCTTTGATTGTTTTTCAGCAAGGTCATGACCCAAACTTGTCAACCATTTACTAGTCCCAAAACTGTAGCATTTTGAAACCTCCCAACAAGAAGATTCATAGCATGAAATTGTTTATATTTATATTCTTTTTTAAAAATGATTTCCTTTTTTAATCATTGGAGATAAGCAATCCCATTCAATATATAATAGTCTTTTCAGGTATGTTTATTACACTCATAACATGAGCCAGACTTGTTATATACATAAAAGTTACTCTTTTCTCTTTCCTGTTTCTGTTTTTCAGTGTTAGCAATCAACCCCAGGGGCTCAGCCATGCTAGTAGTCAAGTTATTCACCAAGTCCAGCCACCAAGGGATAAAAAGCAACTGCCTGCTCCCAAAATAGGAAATAAGATCAAAGAGACAGTGGGATTCGGTAAGACTCAGGACTTGTAGGGTTATAAGAGTGCATTTATTTTTGTTTTTCATTTGTTTGGGATTTTTGTTTTGTTTTGGTGTTTTGAGATAAGGGTTTTATGCTAATCCTGATTCATCTTACCAAATACTAGGAACATGCAATTTTGTTCTAAGAGAGTCCTGAAGCCATCATATCCTTTAAAACTGTCTGATGTATCAATAAATTAAAGTCTCCCATGTTTCAATCTTTTGGACTTTACATGTAAAATAAATATGGCGGTCACAGAATTAATTGATAGCTTAAATGATGACTCTGAGATGAACAATCAAGGACAGTAACAACAAGTTTCAGCTTAAGTACTAGGAAAGAGATAAAATCATTTTCTAAGACTAGTGAAGTAGGAGCTTGAGAAATGGCTCAACCATTAAGAGCACTTTTTTCTTGAAGACTGTGGCAATTCACAACCATATGTATCTTAAGTTCTCAGAGATCTACCATTCTCTTTTTGTGTCTTTGGGCACCAGGTTTGCATGTGGTAGAAATCAAATAAACAAATCTTAAAAAAAAGGCTCAGAGGAATAACTGCCTTAGGTAGAAAGTGCAAGTGTTTTCTGTTCATAAAAAGTAAAATATTTTATAGATATGTGAGTTTAGGCATTGATAGACAATTTCTCAACAAGTCAGGTTTTCAGACAGAAAAACAAGAACTTTCAGGTATAAAGTAGAATTTCTGAGAGGAGGTTATTTAAAATGTGATTGGGGAATGTATTCATTAAGCAATGATTACAGGTACAAAAGTAAGCATCTTAGGGATATTTCGTAGTGTGGAGAATGAGAACAAAAAAATAGACTAATAGGGAAGAAGTGAGAATGGGTTTTAAAGTTTATGGGAGAAACAGCATGGTTCAGAAAGACTGCACGTTGCATTGGAGCTTGGTACTCAGTACTAACTACAGCCTTCTAAAGTGACCCCGAATAGGACTTTTCACCTGGAAGTGGTGGGATGTTCTGTAGCATCCCTAATCCTTAGGATTCTGACTTAGATTACCTCTGAAAAACATTAGCTCATTCATATAGAATGGCTATAGGATTCCAAACCCAGTGGAGGTGGCAATATGGGTAAACAGGCATGAACTCTGCAGTGAGACAAAGCTGAGCAGGTATGGGTTTCATCTCATGGAGTGGGCCTTAAATCAAATGTGGTTGACTGCTCCCAGAACGTTTGTGCCATGGTTGTACCAACATGTCTTGCAGACAAAGAGCTGTTATAGGCCACAGGGTGATATTAATGATTATCTTTCGCCTATGGTAACATGCAGAGTACTTGCTAGCACCATGGACACTAGTCAGTAGGGCTGAAACTTCTAAGTAGACACCAGTTGGACTTCATGTTCAATGATGTAAGTAAAGTGTGCTGTTGTCTTCAACAATAGGAGCTTACCATCAGGTTGTGGACAGTATCTGCCAATATTGTTAAGCAACACGAAGACTGACTATCACATCAACCTTAACAAGGTTGATGCCAGTGATGAGCTTACACCAATTTTTATTGGTATCCTATGAGGTGAGACATCACTAGTATAATCTTAGTGGAAATGTACAAATTAAAAGAAACTTATGAGTGTCATTATAAAAGGAGGAATACAATTGTGAATGAAAAATACTGTGGAGTCAAGAGAGTAGCTTTTATGACTGTTATATTAAAGGTAAGAGATGTTAGAGCAGATATAAATAAGCTAATGAGCATGATTTAATTGAGAGGAGAAACGGGCTGATAAAGGAGAGGAACGATTGCAAAGATAACATTCTTAAAGGCTTGAGCCTTCTAAATGAAATAGAAAATGTCTTCACTAGCTGGAGGTGAGAAGGGAATCAGAGGGGTTTGAGGGAAGAAGGAAGAGGGTGGAATGTAGAGCAGAAGTTGCTCACCTGGTAATCACCAGGAAGAAGACAGTGACAGGTGAATGGCCTCAGAACAAGCTGCCACCACATGCACACACTCCCAGTGTCACCTTCTTCATCTAGACCCCACCTACTAGAATTTTCAGAAAATCTCAAACTAGTGTCATTAGGTGAGATATTGCATATTCAAGCCATAGCAGTGTCAACCACAAGGAAGGCAGATAGTAACTGCATGAAAATAAAGGCTATCTTCAGAGGAATCAGGCTTCAGTGGAACTCAAATTTTAAGGATGACTGAAGACAGTGCCTAGAAAACCCTTGAAGGTCAAGGATCTCTGTCCCTATCTCTGTAGGTAGTTGTGTAGTGAATGTGCAAGATGAAAGATCTTCCATTTGAAAATATCATCAAAGCATGAGAGTTCTCAGGAGAAACCTCACCAGGAACACACGTGAAGGTAGTTGAAGGTTATACTGGATGAAACAAGTGGGTCGGAGGAGGGGCTGGAGAGATAGTTCAGTGGTTAAGAGCAGTTGCTGCTCTTCCAGAGGACCAGGTTTCAGTCCCCAGCATCTATATGGGGAAGTTGAATTTTATGCCTTTCTGGCTTTCATCAGGATGTTACATGCATACAGAGAAGACACACACAAATAAAATACTAAATATATATTTTAAAAATTAAAAATAATAGTGTGGGAGGAGAATTGAGAACTGAGAGGTGATGTAAGAAGGCTGGCAGTCAGTTTGTGGCTAGAACAATCCTAGGAGAATATTCACACCTCAGAACGATGTCTCAGGGTGTGGCAATGTAGGTGGGAGCAAGCAAAGAAATGGTGTTACCATGCTGTTTAGCTGATGGAGAGATTTAACCCAAAAAATGGAATATTTTCTCCTGGCTTTCTAGAGCATGCTAGTTTATGCTTCTCATCTTGAAGGTTTTGATAATGTTTCTATCTGTTCCACTGACTACAATTATACAAAGTAAAGGGTAATAATTAGGCTTATCCTTAATTGTGAAAAAAGGATTTCTGACAGCTTAATTATGCCAAATTCATATGATTGAACCTGATTGAAAAAATAAATTTACCATTCCTATGAATAAAAATAAAAATAATATGATGTGGGATAGCCATTATTTCTTTGACTCAGACCTGCATTACATTTCTAAAAAATGTAATCTTTTAAGCAGAAAAAAATAATACGTAGCCAGGCATGGTGTACACATATTTAATTCAATTCAAGAACTCAGGATGCCAAGACAGGTGAATCTCTGAGAGTTCTAGGCCAACCCAGGCTGCATAGTGACACTCTGTAAATAAATAATAATAATAACAATATTGATGGTGATGACAGAAAGTTGGGTGTGGTGACACACATCTTTGATCCCAACACCCAGGAGTGTGAAGCTAATGATATTGATTATATTTAGAGAGATAAAGATTTGATTTCTTCAGTCACCCAGATAACCTCCCACTCTCTTTTTACACAATGCTTTTGAGAGAGGAAACACATGCCATGTTCTTCTAAGCATGGCTAATACAGTATTCCAAAAGACTTTTGATAAACTGAACTATGGTATCTCCTGATGCTGCATCTGGTTCTCAAATGGTATTTATTATGTCCATCTTATACTACTAAGTTAATATTTTCTTGACCATCACTGTAATGCTAGCTGCTTGCCTAATTGGGTAACCAGTCTTTCCTGTCCAAGGGATCTAATCTCTCCATTGTTTTGTCATTGCAGGTAGGGGATACTACACTTCTGCATTTCTATAGTCACAGTTTTTACCGACTATGTAGAGACATTAATTTACTAATCTTTGATTCCAGATATATTCCTTTTTGCCTTAACTGTAATAACTGTAGCTCATTGTGGCCATTATTTATTAAGCCCATGAGAACAGCAACTCCTTTATTTCCCTTCTGGTCCACTGGTGGTAGCCAGATGGCAATAACAGATTCTAATTAATGGAAAAAAATTGGTATATGCTAGCAGAGGTGTTCTATCCCTTATTGGAAGCCAGAATATGTAACTTGGCAGAGACTAACTTTGCAAAGATAGAAGACAAATCTTGCAAGACAGTCACTGTGAATTATGGTAAGAAGGCTGGGTTCTTCCTCTCTCTGCTGCATCCTAGACCTCAGGCTCTTGGAAGCACATCATCATGCATCAGCCGTTGGTTCAGGGAATATACAGCCTTCTGGAGGACAGCTCCTAACTAAAACAGGTCTCCTTGGGCTCCCAGACTAGCTGAGACTTCAAAATGCCACTTTTCCACTGTCTACTTATGGGGGAAATCAAACCAGATAACTTCACATTTGCAACTTCTTTCAAGAATCTTTGCCAGAAAATAGGTTCCTTTGTCTAAAGCATTATTATCTATGAGAGCTTGGACATTTTGAAATTTTCAGGTGACTTCTGGGAATAAACACAAACCCAAATGAATGCATGCATTGATTTTTTTTTCTTCAGAATTTCTACCACCTCCCCACGTCAGTGAAACCAAACATCACCCAGAGTCTCACTTTTGTCATTTAGCAGGTGACATGTGGAAGGCTCAACCTTGGAATCAGAAAAGGTCCAAGTGAATTTTGGACACTTAGTAATGCCAATAGCTTGATTTGACTTGGTGGGGTGAAACACTGGTTGTTAAGCTTACATAGTACCCACAGCTATCCTTCTTGGTGTATGTACGACACAAGCTTTAGAGTGCTTAAGAGGGGGTAGCTGAAAATTACACAAAGGCCATGCTGACCTGACTGGGTAATACATCTTCTCTGATGGGCTAAAGTATAAATAGAGGCTCCACATATGTTAGGCCTTTATCCAGAGATACAAGCACTTAATGCTTCCTCCAATGTTCTCATTTCTCACCTTATTCCAGTCCTTTCATTAACCTGTTAGTACATTCTTCACTGTGCCAGAGTCAATGTTTACCCATCTGTTAGCTGTCTTCACACTCAAATGCAATGACTGAAGATCTGCCTAGTTGGAGAATTACTGCCTTTCAGTCTGTTTCAGTGCTACTTCTGGTGGAAGTAAATTTAGGTACAAAAAAAAGGCCTTAGTATTGCCCTTCATCCTTAACTGACCATAAGAAATTCAAAGTAAATCTTCCGATGGGGTAGAGGCAAGGGGTGAGAAAGAAAGGTACATTCCAGAGATCAATGTATACAATTGTTCTTAAGTTTCAGATGTGCTTGATGCCACTGAAGTTCATGTATTGAAAGCTTGATCGGACATGGCAATATTGAGAGTGGGTAGGACTATTAAATGGTGATACCTAGTGGTAGTTGATTGATAACAGGTCTCTTACCCTCAGAAGAGATTAAGGTTGTTTTCAGTGGATTCTGAGTCAGCTATTCTGACACAGTTGTTATTATTAACAATAACAGTACCCCTCTGAGTTCATCAGTCCTATGCACGCTCCCATTATTATGTAAGTCACCATGACATCTTCAGCAGAGCAGATTTAATGTTGGCACCATGCCCTCAAGGCTACAGAACTCGGAGCTAAATAAAATTCCTCTCCTTAGAGTACCCAACCTTGTGTATTTCATTATAGTAAGATGAATGGGCTCATACAGTTGACTTTGTGTAATTTACTTTGCCTTCAAGACTTGCCTCAGCCAGTCCCAAATTACCACGTCCACACTAAAATTGAGGCAATGGTCTCAGAAAGGCTCTCAGTTTATGATGAGTAGTCCAAGTTTATAGCATGACCAGGCACTCAGCCTCTATTTGGGTCTATTAAGATGTAGGAAGAAGTCAGAAAAGCTCATGCCTGTAATTCCTACACTTTGGAAGTTGAGGCAGGAGGATTGCCAGCTTGCTCTGCATAGTGAGTTTCAGGACAGCCTGGGAACAGAGTAAGACCTTGTCTCAGATAAACTGTACAGGGAGCTGTTGCTTCAATGAGGAATAATACTCTACTAAAAGGTCTTGCTTCCATGCCCTAAAGATTTATATAATCTCATTGTGGGTTGAATAAGACGTAATACAACAAATTGCCCTTCACCTCACAAAAGAATCCCCAGGATTCCTGGACCACTGGATCTCTATGAACATCCCTGCAGCTCCCAAAGCATTGTGGGCAGTAGCTTCTTCTTTCTAGAAAAAGATACCTTTCTAGTGTTTTTAAGGAGGTGAGGTTTGTGGTTTCATCTCCCAAGTCTAATGTTATCAGTACAATAAAAAGGGATGTATGCCCTATTCTAGGCGAAACATATTCAAACTCATCTTTAAAATCGGAAAAATAGTATTCCCTCACTGCTTCAAGAGAAAATGCTCACAAAAAGCAAAGCAATCAAACAAAAATAACCCCAAAGTTGTAATTGTGTTTCCCTTTGTGAGGACTAGTATCCTACATCAACTGTCCACTTGGATATATCTTGGTAATCCATCAACATCCTCCACAACCAAAGAAGATTAAGGAAAACTCAGTATGTAGATTAAATGGTACTATAATTAGAATATCTCTCCTTGTCGTATTCAACTGTTATTTTTTACAACAATCCCTGTAATTTTTCTTTAGATTGATTAATATTGTCTAATTTTCTATGTCTACTAGGGTAGAGGAGCAATTTCAGAAATGTCTACTTTCTTTTCCTCCAGAATGGTAGAAAACCAAGGGTTAGAGTGCCAGCATGAGTAATTTTCCAGCTTCTAGGTTCCCAATTAAATATGGGACTCAGTAAAATTGTCTTCTGAAAAACACAAACACTCTCTGGAACAACTATAATGCATTTTACTAAAATTCCATTTATTCATTGGCTTCAGTAAACTCCCACTCCACTCAGAAAATCCTACCAGTGGGTCTAGTTCACTGGCAGTTTAATGCTAGCCACATATTCTAAAAGGAAAGCACAGCTATCCTAGAAGTTGTGCCAAATCAGTTTTGCGCATGTAATAAAGTTATACCATTAATAACACTTTGAGTAGTTCCTCAAGAGCCCTTGTCTTTGTTTTCAATCAATGAGCTGTCTCAGTGAACTGACAGATCTGGGACCAGGGTTGAAAGCTAATTTTCCACCGCAATACTCGATACCAGTTTATATCATTGCCAGATTTTTCTATTATATCAGTTAAGTACAATGCAGATAGCCTGGCAGCTACAGTAGCTTTAATAGGAATAGAGATGGGTCTTTCTAGGCTGGAGCATCCTCACAGCTGCTCCGAGTGTCTGCCCATCTCAGCAACTTCATCTATAGTGGCATTCCCTCATGTTTAGAGAATGCCTGGAATCACAGGTACTTCCAGACCTTTGACAGATAATGGCACTTGTTTTCTATACAGCTACATACAGTTTAGTTTTTAAATTAGACAGAGTAAGATGTTAAGTGCAATAATAACTGAACAGAACAACTAAAATAATAACACTGCAATAAATGATATACGAATGCGGTCTCTTCCTCTCAATTTCTTTCCTGTCTTGTATTCACCCTTTTTTTGGTGACATGCAATGATGCAGCAACTACATGTTTGACAAAGTGAGGTGAACAAAATCAGTGTTATGTTACTATGTGGAGTCATTAGGCACAAACACCTCAATACTATCACAATCAACCTGGTACCTAATATAGTTCTTAAGTGACTAACAGGCATAGCACAGTCAAAGCGGAGACAGCAAATGAGTAAGTAAATGAAGTTGTTTGCATCTTGGATGGGATGAGGTGAGACTCCATCACATTTTCCAGAATGGCAGACAATATATAACTTATGAAATATTTGTTTCTGTTACTGTTTCCAGAGAATGGATTGTTGTGTGTCACAGGCACCTGCTGCCACCTGCCCAGGCCATTTTCAAAACATTGTCCTCTCCCCTTTGGTACCTGGAATCCCAGTTTTATAGTGACGCCTCCATGCAGATACAACCTCTCCTAAAATGTGTTCTTTCTTGTCTTGAGAATAGAAAACCCCAAAACCCACCCGATAATGATGCTCTTCCTCCAAGGCCACACCTAGTTCAATAAGGCCACACCTCCTAATAGTGCCATTTCCTGTGAGATTATGGGGAACAATTACATTCAAACTATTGCATTTGTCATTACAGAAAATGAAGTGCCTTTGGGTCTTCCCTGGAAACCTAGGTAGATGATAGTTTTCCATTTATTTTTACTGTACAAATTTATCTTTGGCTTGTCAACTCCCTATGACTGTATTTACTTCTTTCAGCATCATACATCATTCTAAAATCACCACCCCATTTACCAATGGTCATTTTTAAAGATAATCTTTAACAAAAAACCAGTGAGCAGAATGTGGTCAGTTTTAGGAACATTAATCAGAATGTTGAACATGACTATATATAGTACTCATGTCAATAACTTATACTATAGCCTTGTTTTTTTCTCTCTCTCAAGATCAATAACTCCAAAATTCCCTCATGTGCTTCAGTCCTTGACAAGAGTTGTGCACTAAATTCCATGCTTCTTTTTATGGGCTCATTCTTTCTTTCTAGAACAATGTTTCTTGCTACCTTGGAAGCAAACAGGGTAAGTAGAGACAAGAATTCATGAAAACAAGGGTAACATTGCTTCAGAAAAACATTCTAAGGTATTCAGGTACAGGGATGCTTGTCATTTAACAAGAAAAAAGACTCATGTTTTTTATTGGCCATGAGATCAATGAGATTCTATGTTTAAAATTCCTGAGTTTATAAATGAATCAGCCTACTTCATGTTTCAAGGTTCTACTTCTTCCCAGTGTGTTTTCAATCTCAATTTTGCTTTGTTACCACAATGACCAAACTCAATTTTTAGTGTTTTTAGTGTAATCTGTCTGTTCATTTGTAGTGAAAGGGGAGAGCAGGCCTGTTTTTTGTCCCACCC
>LOJH01042847.1:0-14112 GCA_001685095.1 Ellobius talpinus
TCCCCTTCCTCCTCCTCCTCCTCCTCTTCCTCCTCCTCCTCCTTCTTCCTCTTCCTCTTCTTCTGCTACTTTGGTTTGGTTATTTTCAATTGACTTAGTTTATGTTTATTTGTTATTTTCTCTTGCTGTTGAATTTAACAAATGGAATTGTTCTTCCATGAGCAAGTTTCTTGGTAAGTTTAGACCATCTTTGTAAATAATTTTGTTCTTTGCTTAGATCTCCAACATCCTGATTTTAAAAAATATGTTCATTTTATCTGTTCACCTTTAACATTTTTTCTTCTCTCTATATCCATTTATAGTTTCTTTGGTAAATTTCTTAATTTTTGAGTGTTGGTAATTTTGAAAACAAAAATAAGAGACTCTCTAAGATTTTATCTTATATATAATATAAATGAGAATATGTACTCATTAATATATATTATATATGTGTATATAAAACTAAAATATTGTAAGGACATAAAACTCTAATTTTGTCTAGTATGAAATCTATTTGAAGTTGGTTTTCATTTGCGTGAATGATTGATTCTCTCCCTCCCTCTCTCTCTCTTCCCCTCCCATCTCTCTGTTCATTAGCTTGTTTATAAGCTTATAAACATTCTGATAAAGAGCCTCAGTATTTGTCATTATTAGTTTAAACTCCAGTTTTGGTCTCTTTAGTATTATCTAGCATGCAATGCTTTGATCTATATCTTTAGCTTTCTTACACCTTTGATATAGGACATTCTAGAAAGACTGATGGAAGCACTGGGGCTTCCTCTCAATCTGCCTGTTTTCCTCTCTTGAGTATTGGTCCTTCAATTCTATTGACTACTCACTCCCCTCAGGAGATCTCTTCCCTTTTGTGCCTGATTTTCTGCATCCAGAAAGGAAATCAATACCATGGCAAAAATTGAGAATCTTACATTATGTCAATTATGATCAAAATTCATATCAAATTTTCAGAGCATTTGAAGTTTTAGGAAGAAAGATGTTGACCAGGTTTGGGTCATACTCAATCTTTGCTAATACACCTATTGAATCTACATTCAGTTGTAATTTCTGATGAAATCTGGGGCAGAGGAATATTTTCGTAAACAATTGTTTCTGGGTATATGTCTTTTGTATGTTGCGTGTTTCATGCTATTATGCTGCTGATATTGCCAGCTGAGAATATTTTAATCCTTTTGTGTTCTGTTACAAAAATTAGGTTATATTTTAGATTTTCAAGTTTATTTCCTGGCAGTTGCTAAGAGCAACAATGCTGTAGATTATCAAATCACTTTCCAGAACTTTGAAAGTCTGTGGGCTCAACTGAAAAATTTGATGTAAAGAGATGTGTGTGATCTAATTTTGTTTCAGCTCTTAAAGTTTACAAGGAAGAGGGAATAACATATCTCTTATCCATTAGGGCAACACTGTTTTCTAAGTCCAAGCACTCATGAGGAACTGCAATAGTCCTAACAAGAAACCCAAACATTTTCACTTGAACTTCTGCAGTACATTTTTATGTGGATGCTGGTTTCAGCCCCAACCCAGTGACCTGCATATTGCAGAGTGTTTTCCTATTAGGGTTTTTGTTACCTTGCACATAAGACTCCTTATTTTCCAAGTAGTTTAATTTACATCTCTGTATTATGCCTATCCCTGAAAGAAGTAGAATTCAAATTGAATAAAACATATAAGTGGGTTTTATAAACCATTAGATTCCACCCTCTTGTCAAGGGAGGAGCAGCTACTGCATGAGACAAAAATGTATACTGTATTCAACAATCAATTACACAAACCACAATATAAACTCTTCACAACAAATTTCCTCACTTCATTTCTACAGATACTAATATAGTTCATTTGGAAAATGTTGGCTGGAAGAAAAAGGTAAATATTGTTAGATATTTACTTTTACATTTCTTAATTTTATTTGAACTATAATATATTTTATTCTTCCTTGACAAAATTTTTAAAATTATCTATTATCAATTTATTTTATACATGCCTTAATCCAAAAATATAGATATATTTGACTACAAAAATGTTGACTTCCTGTTATACACTCCTAATTGGTAATTGACAATCTAGGAAAGAAAGAATTCTAGTTTCTTTTAATGACTTGACTTACAGGGATGTAGTATGGCAGATAACATTTCAAATAACACACACAGAGATATGCCAGTGTGTCAACCCTTATACATTCCTAGACACATAAGCACACAAGAATAAAGACAACTTTCATTGGGCTGCTGACAAAACAGCGTTTTTCATCTGAAAAGTAAATGAACACATTTCTTTCCCTTTGAGATCTCCCTTTGACTCCCTTGGGTGAGCACACTTTTCTACACTGTAGAATATAATTCATGGATCTGTCAAAGAATGGTAAAGCAGCTAAGGAGTCATACTATTTGAGCTAGAGTTTTGGTAAATACAATTTTAAAACAGATGAGACCTAAGTATAAGTACGATAGTTACAAAATTTGTACTGAGAGGTTGTTCTAGCTTTCTTTCTATTGCTATGATAAAACACTCTGAACTGAAAAGCAACTTAGGGGAGGAAAGGATATATTCCACTTAAACTTCCAGATCACAATATATCACCAAAGGAAACCAAGTCAGAACTTAAACAGTGTTTTATTACAGATATTCCCTAGGTATAGTCAAAACACACACACACACACACACACACACACACATCTCACTGTAGAAAGGTAGCCCAAGAAAGATGAAAATAATGATTGCATCAACATTCAACTTGTTGAACCAATGAGATTTTAAATGGGTTCCCAGCAGGAGTATGAGTGAAGGGTTACTTAGAAGTAACAGGAATCCTACAAAAGCAGCTACATTACTAGAACGCCCACACCAGCATAGGTGATAACATAAAAACTGCAACCCAGAAGACCTCCCTCCATACAGTTCATAGGCAGATCCATACTTCTAATGTCTTTCCTCCTGCACTTTGCCTGGTCAATCTCCACCTTTAGCAACTGTTTACTCCATTTTACTGTGTTGGAAGGGGCCTTTGAGAACCTTGCAAGAGTTTGTAATCCAGACTGTGAGCTTTTACTTGCCTCCTGTTTACACACTGAGCCTGGTGACCATCTCCTTTCTTCTTGGAGTAAATGTTTCAGTCAATAAAGAATGTTGCAAATCAGAGGAATGTGTCTTACAGCAGACAGAACCTGAAGCAGAAACCATGGGGAAACACTGCTTACTGACTCATTCTCTGTCGTATTCAACTGACTTTCTTTAAAATCCAGGAACCACCTGTCTAGGGATGGTGCTACTCACCGTGGGCTCAGCCTTTCCACATCAATTGTCAGCTTTTTTCCACTTCTTAATGCAAAATATAGGAATTTGCCTCTGCAGATTAATGCATTTCTGTTCTGTATATTTAAAGTTGCTAGTTGTTTATCTTGGAAAGTTGCATATATACTTCACTGCTAAGTGAATGGAAGCCATTATTTTTCATCTGTTTTTAAAATATTTTTGTCATTTTGAACAAGTCTTTGGATAACTTGAGAAAACATGATTTGTATAGGAAAAAAAGAAATGACTTTTTTTCTATACAAAATTAACTTCAGATAAAAGAACTATAGACCCTGGTTCAGTATGAACTGTTTAAAGTGTAGAAGGTTAGCTGAGGAGCAACCATGCATGCGTTCATCTGTCCCTACCTTGTCTTCCTCACCCTGTGTTCATGAGTATGTATATGGAGTGTATATGTGCTTATACGAATGTGGGCACACTTGTGCGTGTATATGCATGCATACAAGTGGAGGCCCAAGATTGTTTAGAATCATCGTTCATCATTCTGTCATGTTATTCAATAAGGCAGGGTCTCTCAATCAAACCCAGAACCCTTGTCTTGTTCCTCTGCTTGCTCTGAGAAAATCACTTATGTCTGCCTTATGAGGCTGGAATTATAGCTTATCACAACATTCACCCATTATTTATTTGGATTTTGCATATCTGAACTTGGAAGGCAAATACTTTAACCACTGATCTACCTCCCTAGCCCTTCTCTCTGCTCTTGACTGTAAATGTGATGTTCTTGATACCTTGATTTCCCTAATATAAAATAGACTGTAACTTGGAATTGTGAGCTAAAATTAACACTTTCACTGAAGTTGCTTTTTTGTAGGGTACTTTATCACAGAAACAGAAATGAAACTAGTATACTCTGCTTCACCTTCTTTCAAATATCCTGTAATTATCCTTGTGGAGACTCAATAACCCATGACAATTTCACTAGCCTGTTCCTCCAATTTATCTGGTAATGTTCCTGGGTCTCGTAATGCCACCTGTTTACTAATATTGGGAATTAGGATATAGGATATAGTTTTAGAGGACCATTATTTGGACCACTTTAACAAGACAATCACGGGGAAAGATAATCACAAATAACAGTACACGGTTAATACTGCAGTGTCACGGAAAGGAGGCAAGCTGGATTCATGCAGCTCCAGATGCAAAGGGACAGGAAAACTCCATGATAAGAAATACAGAGATGATGCAAGGGTGAAGAGGGAGGAAATGACCATTTGTGCCCACGGGGTAGCTAATGCCGTCAGCCAGCCTCTGTAAAACTCCATCCCTCCTTCATAGCTCAGAACCATGTGTTTGCTACTGTCCCACTGTCCCCACTTCAGAGAGAGGCTGTGCTACCTGAAACATGGTAACATCTTATTCACATCCATAATATCCAACAGCTGGAACATCACCATAAGAAACCAACTGCATAGGATCCTGACTCTTGCCTTTTTTAATTTATTGCCCTACTATGCTCTTAGCATATAATTAGACTGTGTTCTAGTAGAACAAACAAGATTTCCCAAGGTTTGGATACTTGCCCACTATTTTTAATCTCATTCCTTAACAATGCTCCTCATTCCTATCAAGTCTTGGGTGAGACTTCCATAGCATTCTGTGATGTTGGGTGGCAGGTATTTTATGTCCACTTTACAGAATTGAATCTTCGAATCTATGATTTACTTATAACCACCCAGCTAATGAGTGATTCAACGGAAGTGTTACTCCCACTCTATTACAGGGAGGCAGCCCACAACCAAATGTTAGGTTTTGTTCCTGGAGATTGCAGGATGGATCTGGGGAAAGACTGCCTCCTAGTTTTCTGCAAATTCATTTGTCCTTAAGCCAGTTAACACTGGACTGTATGGTCTTCTGAGGTATGGTAGTGAGTCATAAGAAGTCTAACTCCTTGTTCTTCACATGTTCAATGGCCCATGTAATTATATATACTGTATAATTATACAGTACAGGGATTTCCTCTCTTCTAGTAAGAGAATTGCCATGTTAAGAGTGTCTTTATCTGAATTAAGCTTTACTAGGCTTTTCTAACAGCTAAATGTTACTAAACAGTAAACAAAGGGGAAAGAACATTTTCTTTTGCTTCTAAAATAATCTAAAGAAATTACAAAGATACATTCATGTTAAGTGTCTTGCTGTAGTATATGACACTTTGCCTTAGGGGAAAATTAAGAGTTTACATGAAGGGCACATTTTTTAAGACCAAGACTGTGTGCATAAAATAAATGTACTTCTTTTTAAGTTTGGCTTTGAGTTGTCTGTTCATCATTGTTTTGTTATTCAAGTTCCATATGCCTCCAACTATAGTCATTGATCCTCTTATTTATAATTCTGTCAAATAATTGGGAGTTTTTAAAAACTACACCCCAATTTCCTTACTTCTGACACATAGTACACTGACCTCAAACATTAATCTCCCACCCCTCACCTTATTCCTGTCTCTGATTTTTTCTTTTGTTTAACACATGCATTAGAAGACTCTTTCGGAATTTTTAGAATAAAATAAAACTGTGCTTGCTATTATATTCAAGAAGCCTTGAAAATTGAGACCAAAGACTGTACCAAGGAGGCCGCTAGTTAGTTCCTGGCCACTTAGCCCCAAAATAATCATACAGAAACTGTATTAATTAAAATATTGCTTGGTGCATTAGCTCTCTCTTCTTATTGGCTAACTCTTATATTAATTTAACCCATTTCTATTAATCTGAATATCACCATGTGGCTCTGACTTACTGGGTAAAGTTCCCAGCATGTATCTCAGGCTGCTCCATGGCTTCTCTCTGACTTCTTTCTCCCAGCATTCAGCTTAGTTTTCCCCTCCTAGCTCTGTTCTCCTATAGCTCTGCTATAGGCACAAAGCAGTTTCTTTATTTATCAATGGTAATCACAGCACACAGAGGGGAATCTCACATTAAAAGATGAGTTACTAATGGTATTAACACTGTTAATTTCCTTATTGGTTTAAGTTTCAGTCTGTATCTACATATGAATAAAATTAGAGTACTAAAAATTGATTTGTATGGTGTTTGAAAGATGTCAAACTATGTCTACAAAATGTTTAGTAGGCTGCTCACCATAAATTGAGTCACAGCTGAACAATGGCCACCGTTGCTATCACAGAGCAGCATGACTATTGAATAGGACCATGTTGAGCAGTGCATGATGGTTGTAGAGAGGAGAATGCATGCTTGTATGATTCTGCCATTAGAGTGCTTTCTGGAAGAAGGCAGCTATGAATTATTGTCCTTTTGTCTTCCTATCTGAACAATAGGGCACAGGGGAACCTATTCTGGATGAGCATCTTGGATAAAGCCAGGCAAGTGCACTTGTTAGCCCAAGAGTCTACAATGTGGTCACTAGAGAGGGTAGAGTGTCTCCCTGCCCAACTTACCTATCTTGGTAGGTCATTGTGAGCAATTACAGAAGACTTGGAGAGCGATGTGTTCTTTCACTTGTGAAATCTAGATTTAGGTATTTATTTATATATATTGAATGAAAGTATATGGGAACCATGAGAAGGAAAGGAAACTGAAGATGGAGAATGGCAAGAGAAATAAATGAATGGAAAGGACAAAATATTGTATTCTTTCATTTTTATTTAAATAAATACACATATACACACACACATACCAAGAAATCGGAAGGGGTTGTTTTGCAGTGGGAGGAACTAGCAATTAGAAAAGAGATGAGGAGACTCATGGGAAAAGAAAGAGCAAGGTACAATATATGTCTGAAGATGTCATAATAAAAGCCATTATTTTGTATGTTAAACAAAAAACTAATTAACATGCATTAAATTAACAAAATAAATAAAGAATTGTTTTAAATTCTTTGTAAAAGAAGGTGTATAGCCAGGTGGTGAGGCACATGCCTTGATCTCAGCATTTGGAAGGCAGAGGCAGGCAGATCTCCAAGTCCATTGCCAGCCTGGACTGCAGAGTAACTTCCAGGTCAGCCAGAGATACACAGAGAAACATGTTTTGAAAACAAACAAACAAATAAACAGCTGTACAAATGTGTTGTTAAAAAGATGGGAAATTTAACTCTACTTCCATTGCCACTAGCAGATAAGCTTTACATTGGTATGCACTGGATCTCATTCGGTTGTCCTGCCTTGATTTTAGCAACTATACTTGGAGGAAGACACTTTCTTCTTGTCTTTTATAGATGAGAAAATAGGTTGTGCAAAGTTGAGTCCTTTCATCTAACTGAGTTGATGAGAAGGTCTGGTGTTTTGAATGAGAATGGCCCCATGAGATCATATATTTGCTTTTGGGGGGATTTTGGTTTTCTTTTGTTTTGTTTTTCTTGAGACAGGGTTTCTCTGCAGCTTTGGAGCTTGTCCTGTAACTAGCTCTTGTGGACCAGGCTGGCCTTGAACTCACAAAGATCTGCCTGCCTCTGCCTCCCAAGTGCTGGGATTAAAGGCTTGTACCGCCACTGCCCGGAATTCATATATTTGAATGCTTAGTCCCTAGCTGGTGGACTGTTTTGAGAAAGATTAGGAGTTGTAGCCTTGATGGAGGAGGTATGTTACTGGGAGTGGGCTTTGAGACTTCAAAACCCCGTGCCATTCTCAGTTAGCTCTCTCTCCACCTGCTGCTTCTAGATTAAGATGTAAGTTCTGGGCTACTGCTCTAGTACGATTTCTGCCTATAGGCTCTCATGCTTCCCACCACGATGATTTTTGATTTGCCCTCTGAAACTACAAACAAGTCTATAGGTAAATGTCTTTTATAGGTTGCCTTGGTCATGGTATCTCTTCACAGTAGTAGAAAAGTAAAACAGAAAGAATCTAGTCCCACATATTCTCCTACCTGTGGTTCTAGTTTTTCCCTCACCCTAAACTTCATCTAATCCAGGGTCAGCCCTACGATGACTCAGATACATAGATCCTTACAGGCCTCATTTTTTGCTCTGTCTGATATCTCCAGGGCAGTGTTTGGTTCCTGGACATCCGCTTGCCTATGTGCTTTCTTAAATGCTTGGACGTGTAAATTTTATTGTCTGACTAGGAAACTAGGAATGCAGAGTTTATGTGGGAGTAGATAATTCTTGCCATCAGTATTGTTGTACCCTATTTTATCATGTCCTCTCAGAGATTTTAAAGTTTTCCTTGAACTCTGATTTTGTTTAAAGAGCAGTCTTTCTGGAATGACCTTATGAATATTCCTTTTCATGAAGAAGCTGCCATGAACTGCATACAACACATTGTTCTTTATGCTTATTGTATAGCAAACAGACATAAAGGTCTAATAAGAATCCTCTGCACTACGTTTTAAGTATCTTCTCTATCATGATTTTTTTTCTCAGTGGTTCTGTTTAAGAAGGGGATTTTCATTGTCTTACACCTAGCTATCCATGGGCTAAGATAGTAAAAAAAATTATCATACAACAATGTCTAAAATCTCAGAAAAAAGTTCTGATTGGCACATCAACATCTTTCTGATATGAATCAAAACTCCTGATATGTATGGAACTCCTGATACGTATGGAGTAATGCTTTTTCCTTCCATTTTGCTTGTATATTTTATTACCTAAAATAATTTAATGCTAGAATATTAAAGATAGCTTTTCAAGTCTACAAATGAGGGTCTGAGAAGATGACTCAATTGGTAATTTGTTTGCCTTAAAAATACAAGGACATGATTTTAATCTTTAATTCTCACATTAAAAAATGTTGCATGTGCACACAAATGAACAAAGGCACATTAATACTGTATATATATACACATTATACACACACACATATATATATGCATGCACAGAAAATAAAAAGGAAAACACTCCAAATGATACTTTTGTCCCCAACAAGGATGAGCAGTGACCATTGCATAAACAGAAGATGCTGAAGCTGACCCTTGATATGGTCATGTTTAGGCAGGTGTGGAGGCTTACTTGATAATTTGAATCAAGAAGTGTCTAACAACTCTAAAGGCATGTGCATACACAAAGCAGCCTGGCAAAGCTGGGTAATTACAGATCTGTAAACATCTGGGACTCAGAATACACCCACTCCTAATCCCAGGCAAATCCCATCTGTTCTCAGTTTCAGATTTTCTTTATGTTTCACCTGGTCAGAGCTGCATATGCAGATAGATATCATTCATAGAAATCCTGAGGTCAAATGAGCACACAGAAATCTACCTTTTTTTTCTTTGTCTAATAAAATATCACTTGATATTTAGCTTTTGATTAGTGGTTTGCAACCTATTTCCCAGTGTGGGAAGAATATACGTCTCCATGTTTGTCTTCAGAAACATTAGCAAGGTCTTTATATATAAAAGAACCTGAATGTGAACAAACATTATATAATTCCTTAATACTAAAAATACCTACAGAATGCATTGTGATAGTGTTGACAGAATTCAAAGTTATATCCGGTCTTCAAACATAATAACATAAGAGAAAAGAAGAGAGCAACACTGGGTAATGGGAGGTACAGAACAAAATTTTCTCATCTTTAGCTACATAGTTTTATAAATTAATTGTTTATTTTCATCTTTATTTTACTCATTATTAGTGTATGGGGGTCAGAAGACAACTAGTTGAAGCTTAGTTTTCTCCTTCTACCCTGTGGGTCCTGGGGGACTAAACTCTGTCAGCAAACACCTTTTACCTTCTGGGCTATCTTGGCAGCCTCATAGTTTTTAAATATCTCTTAAGTTGCCAAGCATGCCATTAAGCCTTATTTTTCACTTGCACTATTTATATAAGTCTGTTATATATGTCTTAATGGAATGTCAAAGCCTGGGACTTATACAGAAAAGAATTTTCACACTGTTCTAGAGGCTAAAAGGCTAAGCTATGTCTTGACCAGGATGGTTTCTTCTGAGTATCTCCCCATTGCTTGTTTTTCACTGTGTTCTCACAGGGTCTCCCTCTATGATACTTTGTATTTTAATCTTATCTTATAAGGACATCAGTTCTACTACAGTGAAGCCTGTCACAAGGTTCTCACATATAAATGAGATGTTTAAATGCTGTGTCTCCAAACACAGTCACGTGATGAATTGCTGTGGTCTGTGATTTGGGTGGTTACTTATTTAAGTCTCCCCTTGAGGTTCACCCCACTGCACAGAAGTAAAAAAAATCTGTGTCTTCTATGGAATGCTGCTGTTCATTAAGAGGACTTGAAAAGCACCGGCTCTCAGCAGTTAAGAGCACGAGTGGCTATTGTGGAAGCTCCAAGCTTAGTTCTCACCATGAACTGCATGGAGTTGCTCCCAACTACTTCATTCTTGGGCTCCAAGAATCCAACACCATCTTCTAGCTTCTGCTGACAATTACACATATTTGGCACATAACTGCCAGCCCCCACACATAAATAAAAAATAAAATAAGAATAAATATAAGTTCTCCATTCTTGACTATATCAAGAAATGCTAATTATTTTTAACTGCATGAACATACTTCAGACAAATGCTGACAGGTATTTAAAGCATCGTTATTTTCTATTATTGTACATGGTACATACCCTTCCTTAGATTAGACCCCTATGAAAATGACAATAGAAAAATCTGGAATCACCCAAAGTCACAGAAATAAAAAAAAATCTTCATTTTACAGCACAAATTTTAATTTTCAAACATGTGTGTGTATGTATAAATATACAGTGATAAACACTCCCTACAAAAACAAAAACAAAAAAACTAAGAAATTTGGATTTGGAAATCAAAGAGTATTTAGAATACAACCAAGTACCTTTTTTTTACATTGATAATCTCAAGATTTTTTTTCAGCAAGCATGTTTTGTGAAGAATAATAGGTCACTCCTACAAACAGTTAATGATGGTCTCTAAAATGAGACTTTGGCAGGTCATTGCTTAATTTAAAAAATGAGACAAAACATATTTTTAATCTTAAGAGTTTAATATGCAAACTCTTCATTGTGTTCATGGATATCCAGAGTGGCTGAGTACAGACTGCCGTCACACTTGTCTACTGTTTTCTGAAACTCCAAATCTGCCATACCACTCAAATGGTCCTCAGAAAAAAAAAAACTCCAGATTTCTTCCTCTTAAAGACACCCCCTTAGTTGAAAAGCCCTGTTTCCTCCTACCACCCAGATCCTGGCCAGGTGAGTCTTAGTTGAAGCTGTCTTCCATTGGTCATCTGGTTTGAAATGGCCAGCTTCTTCTATTTGCATCTATTATGTACATTCTACAGTTAGCTGTGAAGAAAGCCCATCTTGTTTGATCAGTAACATTACGTAAAGGAATAACTAAGTATTTTTAGTAATTCTTTTTTAATCTGAATCTAACTTGATAGCCACATAAAATTTCGTATTTTTAAAGACAAAAATACTTCAAAATTACCAGTCAACATGGATCTTAACACCTTTTTAAATACAAAGTTCCTGAATTAAATGGAGACTTTTTGACTATTTGACACATACAGTACACAGGTGATGAAAGATTGGACTGAAAATTTAAAACTGTTGAAAACCATAGGTGCTACTGAAATGTGTTTTAGAAAAAAAGAAGACAGGTGTTCTGAGTTAAGTGGTATTTTAGAAAGAGATACTTGAAGGTTTTGCTTTTTATTTTTATTTTGTTTTCTTTATTGTGATTAGAGTCCTTGATGCTTGGCTGAGAGCTTTCTCCTTGCAACTCCAAGCTTCGTTGGCCTCCTGGGTTCTCAAGCATTGTGACTTTGTTAAAAAAGATCTGTGGCAGATCAATGGTAGATCAAAAAGGCTCTTGGGTGAAGGTAAACTTAATGTACTGAACATGGCTAAAAAAATGTAAAAGTGTAGAGGTAAGTCAACTTTCACTCCTAAAGGAGTGTGCCAGCACAGGCATTTCAAGTGACTCCTTTCCCAGTGTTATTCTCTACCTACAGATTAACGGTATAGATTTGATATCAAAGATACAAATGGTAAATTCAGTACAAGCAACATAAACCAGATAATTCAGTCAGATTCTTGTGGTGCAGGGAACACAGGGAGATGCAACTGTGTTTGTTTTTATGTTTTTGGTGTCATGAAAAAATATGGTATTTAAAACATAGCCATCCGACACTCTGCCCCCCAGCTCCTGCCATGTTACCCTACTCCCTCTCAACTTCATGATCTTTTTTCTTCAATTTTTATTTTTATGTATATACACACATATTTATAAATCCAGTCTACTGAGTCTGTTTAGCTTCACTCACAGAATACACACATGTATGTGTTCGTGCATGTAGGTGTGTGCACATGAACACTTAAGGGTGACTTAGAATTAGATGACTTATCAGAAGCCTTGCCCACACCCCTAAATGTAGAGCTACAGGTTGTTGATGGTGGCTAAGAGAAGAATCTGTTTTTTTTAAATTGAAACCTACACCACTTCTGTACCTTTCACCCTATAGCCTGAAAATAACTCAAAACAGTGAGATTGCTTATTAATCTTACTGTGAACTAAAGCCAAATTTTAAATACACTATTTAGATACAATAAAAAAGGAAACACAAAAAGGAGAGTGAACAATCCCATGCATATTTTCTCCCAGATTTGAGTATATATAACTCCAATTAAAGTGGGCCTGGCATGGCCACAGCTACCTATCTCAGAGTTTAAGAGTTCTCAATAATAGTCTCAAACTTTCCGCTGCTGCAGATTCCTGTATTTTGAAAGTTTCACTTTAATAGAAGATCTGTCTGTTTTTATTGGATAACTTGGCAAAAATTAGTTGCCTTGTTTCCTGACTCCCTCCTTTCTTCACCCTTCTTCAGTAACAAACTCCTCCAGATCCAATCCCTAAAAAGAGAAAAAAGATGGGGTATGCATGCATGAACAAGTGCATGGAAGTGCTGGGGAATCATGAGGGAGGAGTTCTGAGCTCATTATAAGGTGATAGACTTCTACTTTTAAAGTAAAAGCTGCTTTTCCTCAGATTTGTTATGTATCTGTCTTTGGTTTCATTTCTATGATGAAATACCCAAGAAAGCAACTGAGGGGAAAAAAGGGTTTATTTTCATCAACAGTTTTAGCAAGAATACAGTTCATCATGGCACGGAGGAAGTTCACCAAGGAAGGCATGGCTTCATGAGTATGAAACCAACAGTCAGTTTGTTTCAGCAGTGTGACCACAGACAGAACAGAAAGTGAGACTATGCTGTTAAACTTGAAGGTCTCCTCCACTGTGATGCAGTGATGTACCTCCTCCAGCAAGTCTCTACCTCCTAATGGTTCCAAGGCACTCTCAAACAGCACCACCACCTGTAGACCAAGTGTTCAAACATGAGTCTTTGAGGACACTTTACATTCAAATCACAACAGTAATTGTAGGTCATTTAAAAAAGCAATCATAAAATTCAAGTTGATAAATCATTGACTATATCTCTAATTCCTTTCTAAGAATCTATTGTTTTGTGGGAGAATGGGCTCTTTATTAATTGGGCAATGAATAATTGTCTGTCCTGACTTTCACTGGGAGTTAGCAATGGCCAAAGAGATACTACTTTGACATCACCCTACTTTGTCCTACTTCTGTCTTCTGAAACAACACCAAAAAACATTCTATTTTCTCTTTCACTGTTATCTGTAATGGAGATTGCTTATTCATTTCCTGGCTGCCCAAACCCAAATAATCACAGAGAAACTATATTTATTTTAACAGTTTGACCAATGGCTCTAGTGTATTCCTAGCTAATTCTTATGTCATAAATATATCCATTTCTTAATTTGTGTATTGTCAAGAGTAGGTTCTGGGTGTCTTTCTTCTTCAGCAGCTACATGGCTTCTCCTTGGTTCTGCCTACTATCTCCCTGCATCTCTTCCAGCCTTCCTTTTGTTATCTTATTGCTATAGCCAAAACTTCAAGA
>LOJH01042850.1:335-14112 GCA_001685095.1 Ellobius talpinus
AATACAATTTGTGTGTTGTTATTTTGGGGTATAAGCTAGTCATGCAGGAGCCAGCTGGGACGAAAGCAGGCCCGTGCTCTCCCCTTTCACTACAAGAGTGTGCAGGTGCTTATACTGAAAGTTCCACAATCCCCGCTTCTCAGATTCTATATCTATGATGCAGCTCAGCCATCTCCTCATTGAATAAACTGTCTTTATATAACTATAAAATGAAGAAATAAACAAAATAAAATACAGTACCCTAAGCTAAACATTTCAAGGTGCCAGTAGATTGTCCTTTAAAACACAGTTTCAAATAGAAAGACCCTGTATCAAAAAATCAATAAATAATAAACAAACAGCTTTACAGGTGAAAGGTAAAATATTCTACTCCTGAAAAGGTGAATACCTATAGTTAATTATTTCATCCTGTATATTGCATAAAGTAAATCAATTTTATAAGTCAAAACTGAGTCCTGTTTCAAAAATTATTAATTTCCTATATGTTACTATAGACAAATCAGCACATGAAATAAAAAACATTTCATCATTATCAATAAAGTACAGATGTCAACTACAGTTTCCTCCTACAGAACTCACCCCCACTGAAAACTGTCTGAAGCTACAAAATGAAAATCTGTCTAATGGAATGTATTCACTAAAATGCTCTCTGATCATAATATCAACTTAGTTGTTTATAATATAACTTTCCATATACTGATGGAATTTAAAACTTCTGCCCTCATAATTATAGCTTTAACATTTTATCACTATTTCTACCTAGTAATAGACAAACATTTTGAAACTCTGCTCTTTTGGTTATATGATATGTACTATATGACAATGTATATATGTCATCTGGGCTATGGGATACACGTTTGTCACCCTAGCATGGGAGAAAGTAGGCAGGAAGATGTTGAGTCTTGGATTGGCCTGCATTACATAGAAGACTTTGTCACATAAAAGCTTAATTAGTTCATTAACTAAATTAATTAAACTAAAATAAATAAATAGCTTCATCCATAGAGTTATTAAAATATTCTTTTAAACCAGAAGCTAGTTAATTCTGATGAGAAGATCAATATCTAACTTATTTTATTCAGTTTGACTTATTTTCATTATAGTTTACATACAACCCAGTGCTTCATTATTCAAAACTTTTCTTTTTTAAAAAATTATTAGATTTCTTTTTTAAAAAAATACCAATCCAAATTCCCATTCCCTCCCCTCCTCCATTCCCTCTACACACCCTCCCATCCCACCCTCTTCTAATCCTCAGAGAGGGTAAAGCACATTGCTTTGTGGAAGGTCCAAGGCCCTCCCTACTGTATCTAGGCTGAGCAAGGTATACATCCAAAGAGAATAGGATTCCAAAAACCCAGTACGTGCAGTAGACATAAATCCCGGTGCCACTGCCCTTCAGTCTGCCCCAGCCATGCAACCACATTCAGAGGGACTAGTTTGGTCTTATGTTTGTTCCTTCCCAGTCCATCTGGAGTTGGTGAGTTCCCATTAGCTCAGATAGACTGCTTCAGTGGGTGAACTCTTTGTGGTCTTGACCTCTTTGCCCATATTCTCATTCCTTCCACTCTTCAACTGGACCTTGGGAAACTTTTCTAAATTTAAGTGTCAAGAGGTCAAAAGGGGACTATCAGAAAGGTCTTCTGAAACTTCAAAAGGCATTGAGTAAAGAGTATTCATACAGCTATCAGAATAACTGATAAAAAGAAATGTACAGTAACTCATTATTTGTATAAAGTGAAACCTTTTCCCTCAGCCCCCAAAAGTAAACTAAGAACTCACAGTATTTTGTGCAGAATTATTCAGTAAGTGTCCATTTAATGTGCATATTGAGATACCCCAAGTGTTTTAGGTGGACTTTAATACCAAAATCCTGATATGATTAGCTATAGTCATCTCTGAAAGACTATATTCCTGTGATTTGCAATGTATTTGAAGGTTTGATAAAAAAAACTTAAGAATTTAACAAAATGAATGCTTTCTGATAATATTAAGCTTTCTATATTTTAGATAACCTCACCTCTTGGAGCCTATGGGAACCAAAATATAATAAATCTTAGCATGGAAGCAACCCATACAGTTACATCACTGCATCCTTCCTTAGCATCTAACTCAGAAATAACCAGCTACAGTCACAGCAGGGCCTGTGAGATAATTAATCTAAAGTCAAGAAACCTCATATTAACTAAAATTAAATTTCCCATATCAGGACCTTGACTATGCTAAATTTGCTAAATTTTTCAACTAAATTGTCCATTAGAAAATTTTTAAATTGATATACCCAACTTATTTGTAATGCTAGAGACAATAGAGCCAATGGAAAAGAATCATTTGAAACTTTTTACTGAATATCTGAAAAGTCAAATAATAATTCTCAAAAGGAAACTTTTGTTCATCCAGATTTTCTATTTTTATACAGTACTAATAACTGTAATATTCATACGCTTCATATCATTAACTATAACACAATAAAAATAATGCCTCTTATCATCATTGCTTGAAAATTCTTTGGTACTCAAACACATAGAATGAGGGCTGTCTAAGTATTTCTAAGGAGGGTTATAATTTGCAGCTTTAAGTTATAAATATCGTGTGGAATACAGTAACTTGGACTACAGCCCTGGCTGCCAGGAAGCTGAGGCAGGAAGACTGCTTGAAACCACGAAATTCAGGCAGCCTGGGCAACATAGTGATATCCTGTCTCAATAAATAAACACATAAATTATAAAAGTCAGACCGAAAATATTTTAGTCCTAGAAACTGGCAGGTCACTTTCCCAATGTCATTTGCTTCTAGAATTAATACAAAGGAAATTATGTAAATAATTTGCTAATATAAATACCTTTTCAGTTACATTCTGTTTATTAGCAAGGTAAAAAGCCTTTTGGAAATTCAGACATACAGAAAGCTTATCATTGATGATAATTTTTAAATATTTGAATATATATTATCCAATACTTTATTTTGACCTGATAAGATGTAAGTTTTTTCAAGTTATGTTGCTTACTGTTCAAGATGTATTTTAGAAATTTATTTAAAATATTTTTTGATCAAATGAAGATGTCGCCTCTTTTTACTATGCCAAGACTATGATTTACACACAGTTTAATTATTCAGATGTTTATTCTGTTCTACATAATGAAATTTGGACCCTCATATTTTCTTCCTACATGCTCAATGCAGGCTGCAATTATAGCCACAGATATCTGTTTATTTGATGAATTTTGCTTCTTCTGCATAGTTTGATAAATATGGAAATAAGTCAAAACCTACTTTATATACAGTAATTAAAGTGAAAAATCTAGTCATGATGCAAATCCTTAATTGGACTCCAGGAGAGATATGCAGAATTTCTCTTTAATAATATGGGATGACTGGGGACAGAAAAACAAAGCACACTAAAATATGGTTTAGAAGCACAATTAATCACAAAACAGAAAACAACCAATTTAGCATAGCTCATTCAGTGACTCTCATGGCTCAGGTAATGTTCTTTTAATCATCTGGCTCTAATATTAAGGTTGTGTCATGTGCCTTTGAAATAAAATATAATATATATGCTGATATTCTGTGTGAAACATGTTCTTTGGTCTAATTTTTAAAAAGAGCCCTCCCATAATAAAATCCTTAGACTACTTAATGACATGTAAGTGAATGATCAAAGCTGCACAAAATGCTTTTGCTGTTTTCTTTAGTATATTAATTCATTAGACAAAAAAGTAAAAGCTTCAGAGATCATGATAATTTGTTAGTTCTTTTGCAGATTTTGTTTGGTCCTAATGAAATATAAACAACTGTCTAAGACATGTCTTCTGCTTATGGTAATGTAAAGCCTGGGATGGTACAGAGATAACCACGAAAATAAATTGTAAAAAAAAATGTAATGAAGACTACATTGGCTTTCAAATGCAATGCATATACTTCTCTGAGCTACTAAATTAGTTGTCATTGTCCCTTAGTTTGATTTCAAAGATATTATTCTCTATGTTCATAATTTCATTAATGATATAATAACGAGTGGGTTTTATAAAAATGAGATTTGTTGTGTTATTTATTTATATATCCATTCTGTAAACATGTGTCCATACATGCTAAGCAAATTAAGAGCTGCTTTAGAATTTGGAAATGATCTCTGTCCTAAGTTATCCTAAATTACCTAAGTCTACCAAAACTGCCTGTGTTTGTCTCCCGAGAAGAGCCAAAAAAGTGGTTCATGGATCTATGCTAACAGATGACTTGATGACATTATCACAAGGATCATCGTTCTGTTCCCCAGATGTGTCCAGCAATTGAGTCCACGACTGCAGCCTCCATGCTGAGAGCAGCTGAAACCAGAGAGGCTTGATGTCCAGTGTTCAAATCACTGAAAAACCCCTTTCTCACCCAGGATGCCTACCTTCCCAAACAGATGAAAGGAGCCAAGGACAAATGAGTGTCAATGGAGTCTTCTGGCTTCCAAAGCAACCTGAAGTCTATGTAGCACCTGCCATAAAACTTAAAGGCCACAGAGAGGGAACCCTTTTATGTTCTTAATGACAGCCCCACACAGCCTTTGATGTGGTCTCGTGGCACACCCGTCCATCTGCAAACCAAAATACAGCTTAATACCAACCATTTCTATACTCAGTGAAGACAAAATTGGCACCATTCACCTATAGGACATATATTTACAGTGAAGAAAATGAAAAATGCAGCTTGTTTTTATAGTAGAAATATGTATGTGGATTTAATTATGATTGACCTCTAGTAACAAATAGTTATATTTAATAGAAGAAAATAAATTATGATGTAAATTTTATGTTGGTAAACATATTTTTCTTCTTGTCTTCTCAGGTAAAATCAGCAGAATTAACTACATGTACTATGTTTAACTGTTATTCAATAGTTGAAAACATGTAAAAGATGAACATATGTGTTCTCTTAGCTCATAAATCTTTGGTTCTCCAAGTTCTATTATAATTTGAGATTTATGTTTGGTTAAAAGATTGTTTGCTTTTTCCTAATTCACGTCCCAATGTCAAGTGCACACAATTTCAAATTCTGGAAGTATTAGTCACAGCATAAAGACGCAATTGATTAATGTTTCACCTTTCGACAAATGAATGACTTCTTTTCTGCAGTCCGACTGAAATGTGTTTGCATAGCTGGACTCTTCTTTGTGTGATCATCAGAAGAAAAGACAAGGGACTGTGTCACAGCCCCCGCACACAGATTCCCACCTACATAGAGATGCTTTCAAGAGACCACAATCTGTTTTCATTTTACTGAGCAAAATTAAACCCACAAACCATAGGAAAACTGTCTGTACACTACTTAGATAGCAATTAGATCGTACAGATTAATTACTTGATAATTAGCCCTTTGATTCATTAGTTATTTCCAAGAAAATTACCTTAGTGGTATCCTATTGTAGAAATTGCTTTATTACTCTGAAAGTTTAATATAGTCTTAATTTTAAACATTATGTATAATTTCATTGATATTCCATAATATTTATAATATGGAATCACAAAACAATATACTTTTTATACTCTTTCTTATCAATATAAAAATGTGTCCACTAAAAAAAATATTGCTATTGGAGTGGTATATCCTAGACAAATATATTTATTTGGCAAACATATATTCTCTCTATATATAATTACATATATATTATAAATTTTTATTTCTTAATTTTCCACACAGTGGCTCTATATGGTAAACAAACATGCTATTTGCATTATTTGTTTAGATTTTTGAAAAACTGAAATTCTGAGATACTTTAAGTCTTGCATATTAGCATTATTTTTGCAGAAAAAGAATGGAAAGAATAAAGAAAGCCAGAGAGGAGGACCAAAGGGAAGGAAGAGGTTGAGGGGACAGTCTGTTACGGTGCCTGATAGCAAACCAGAAATTACTCTGTAGAAACAAGCCCAGCTTCTTCACTGGAAATGCAGTGACCTGTACCACATATAAACAGTTTTATTTTTGATTTTGTGAAACCTCAAAAATTCATGTAATTTATTGATTATCCCTCTCTAAATAAACTATAGAACTATCAACAAACCAGGTATTTTAAATTCTGTGAAGAAATGTGCATTGAGTATTTATCAGCTACTCCTTTATCATTTACAATACCTTACAGCTTTTACAAACTAAAATTATATACCCTGCAGTTTGTATTTAGAAATCTATCATCCAACACATATTGACTACAGCCCACAAAGTAGCCTACTCCTCTCTAACAGGTTACTAAGGTATGAGTGTGCCAAAAGTGCCAGGGAGACAAGCACGTTCATCAAGTATGACAACACGGGGTTCTTAGAGCTCTATAAACCCCAAAACAAAAATCACTGATGTTCTCCAAATTCACAACAAATGAGGCTTTTACTTTCTCTCCCCCCACTTCTTTTCACCAATAATATGCATGTTTAGGAAGAAATCTGTTGATCATTTTATAAATTGTAAAAGCTATGTTTTAAGAAAAGCCTCAAACACTTTTTTAACCTGTAAGTATTTCAAATTCTAAAACTAAAAAGTCTCGTTTATAATTTTACAAAAATCTTGGTTAATAACCTTCAGCATTTCTCTTTCTCATGTCTTTATATATAAGCATGTAGGTTAGAAAAATAAATACACTTGATCATCACAGGATAAAATTGTACTTTTTGAAGTAGAAGAGATGCATTTCTAACACTGCACACAGCTGTCAGAACTTCTATTTGTGATTTAAAGAAGTCATTTCACAAAGTCTTTGCCACTCAAGTAATGTAATAATCAAGGTCATACATTTTCCCATACCCCTGAAAGAAGAATATTGTACAATTCTGGGGAAATTGTAAATTTATACCACAAAATTTCAGAATTTCAATCATTTTCTCAAGTAAGATGTATTTAATCGCCTATTATGGCACTGAAAGTATACACCCATACAGTTAAATTTCTTATAGTAGGATATGTGGAATATATTATGATCATGAAGTGGTTAAGAAAAGTCTTCCACCAACCTACAATCAAACAAACAGATGCAGCACACATACACACATGAACATACACATTTACAGACACACACCACACATACAAATGTGCACATGCACACACAGAGATTCACCACACACACCTTGTTCTCATAAATCTGCTTGAAAAACAAAACAGTAAAACTAACAAGCCTTCCATGGTCCTCCTTGCTGTGCGCTGAAAACTACGCTGTTGATAAAACATTAACAGCCTTCATTCTCACTCACCATCCCACAACTCAGTACAACTAGCTGCAACAGATGGACAATAATAATCCATAATCTAGATAAAGACAGTGAAGTCCAGAAAAACGAAATGTGTTGGCTTAAGTCACACCATAATCAAGCAAACGTGCCATTGAGACAGCTCTGATTTGACTTCCCGAGCCGTACAGGCAATGCATCCCCCTAAGTAGCCTTGCAGGAAGTCCTTAAGGGAAGGAAATGGATCTTGCTATGAGAGAAAAGTTATCAAGAAATGACCAGCAAGATCACAGTGCAGAACAGGCCATTCCCAGGCTGGCCAGATGGCCTCAGGAAATTCTTCTCGAAGGGAAACAAGAGCAGATATTGAAACTTCATGCTATTCAGCCCACTCCTCAGTCACAGGCAATACCACGAGAGAGGCTGGAATATGGGCGGAAGCTCAAGGGAAACGCTCGGAGCAGTGAAAAACTTGAGCAAGCAAGCTACACAAATTCAAAGGCACAGTTGCGCATAAAATGTATTTTCTTTTCCTTCTTTTGTTTTTTGTTTTTGTTTTTGATTTTTAATTTTGCTTCTCGGTTTTTAGAGACAGGGATTCTCTGTGTAGCTTTGAAGCCTTTCCTGGAACTTGCTCTGTAGACCGGACTGCCCTTGAACTCACAGAGATCGGCCTGCCTCTGCCTCCCAAATGCTGGGGAAAAAGGTGTGTGCCACCTCTGCCTGACTGAGATACATTTTCTGATAGGGGAAAATAATACCCAAGAAAGAGATAAAGAGAAAAAAATATTATAAATTTACACTGAGAGCCACGAAGCCTCAAACATGAACTTTACTGTAAAGGAAGAGGTCTATAAAACTCAGCCTCAGAACCCATGGGAGAACAAATGAAGGACACACGAACTGACAGGATATGGGACAGTTGATTGAGAGGGCGAACAGAAAGCAACAGCTTAGCTATCATTAGAAAACAGTTGCTAGTTCCCCACTGGAAAACTGGTAATGTGGTCAGAGAAAGGGTCGCCCTGGTACAGTCATAATTAATGTGATATTTGATTTCATATTTAGTTAATGTACTTAGGAGTTTTCCACAGAGCTATTAAAGCATTCTCTAGACAATCCCTTTTTAATTACAAGTTTAAGAACCTTAATAAGGAGTTTGTCATATTCAAATAGCTCAATACAGCTGAACCTACCAGAACACTGGTCACTGGACAGGTATGCCAGCAGTGATGGCATCATCCACTTTGCTAACTTCTCCCAGAGGTACAGGGAGAGGTGAACCAGCCCAAGCAATGCCAAGACCCTTGACGCTTTGCTGCCTTCATCAAAAACTACACTCCTTCCATTCATTCTCCGATGATTATTGGGTACTTGGTGTGTGTTATAAGATAAAGAATTACAGGGAGGTTCTGACTACCCCAATTAAGTGTGAAACACATGAAACGTTGTGGTGAGGTTGTTGTCTTGAGCTGAAACTCCTTTGAGCTTTTCCCTTCCCACATGTCCACCCTGCCTTCCTTTCTTCAGATTTCTCTTTGTCAAAGCCTTCTTATTTGCTGCACCCTAAGGATCTCTCTCTCTTCCTGATGCGATTCAATATCCACCTGACAGTTTCCCTCCCTGCTCACCTGTGTCAGAGTAAAAAGTTGACTCTCATAAATTTTAATTTTGAGTGATGGCTGTTGGGCCCGTTAGAGAAGCAGTACCTGCGTGCCTCTCTCATCTTGTGAAAGTCTTTCACTCTGTTCTATGTTTTATAATTTTCCTAAGGTTCTCACACAGGAAGGATGTCAGCTTTTCTTGCTGGTAAAAAATGTATATGTGGAAGTGTTCAGTAAAGCCTCTAAATAAAGGGTAACTCAGCTGTACCAATGGAGCTATTCAGTGTGCCCGCTGAACAGAAACTAGGTAATTTGAAAATCCATTCGAATTTCATCTGATTATTCTATAATATACAATACAGTATTACTTGCATACAAATCCTTATTTTTAGAAAAAGTATAGACATGAAGATAGACATGAACACAGTTATTAGTTTCATGTTGTCCAAGTTCACCACATTTGTGGACCAACCCCCATGGAGTCCTCATTAAACTTTTCACTAGATGCTTCTAGTCCTGTACTAATTTTTCCAGTTTTCATAGACAAATTTTAATTTTTTTCAGTAAGCTATGCTTTCAATATTTTAGTTTTCCGTAACATTTTTTTCCCAATAAAGGACCAAAAGCAACTTTTATAATATTGTTTTTCCTGTAGTCAACAATACAGTTAATGTTCTTTATGTAAATTTTTCATCAGTATATCCTAAATATTTTACTATTAGTGTTATTTTGTGCTGCATTTTTCTAATCTCTTAAGTATCTAATGTGTTGATATTATTTTCTGAGATTATTGTGATTTTTGGTATTCTACACAGCTACACAGAATAATAATTGTAGATCCCATTATTTTCTGAGTTGTTTCTGATCTATTTTTAGGAAAGTTTGAATGATTGGATGTATTGCTCTGAATTTACTTCTTGATTATCCAGAAAAAATCAATATAAACATAGAAATTACTTACATATACAGTATATGTTCTAAAAAAATTACTTACATTTAAAATATATGTCCTAAATACAAAAGAATGATCTGAAGCACATATATTTTTTAAAGACCAATGGGCCAAGATTTATACCACTTAACATTTAAAAAGCACATGGTACAAATTTGAGACTTTTCAGTTCCTTTGATTTGGGAAATCTGGGATGGATGTACTTGTTGTTTGTCATTGTTGCTTTGATATTGAAGCTTGAACCTAGAGACTCACACATGCTGAGCACATACCCTGTGCTGCACTATAACCCTAAGAATTTTTAATTCTTAGGAAGTCTTTAAACTCGCAATCAGTTCATTATTCTGTTTTGTTAGGCTGCTTTTCTAACAGAAGTAGTCAGATGTGGTATTTGTTAAAGCTCCTTTTAGTTTCCATTTTTCCTCCTGAGTCAAAACATAAAATGAGCAATGATTTCAAAATCGCAAACACTCTCATCTATAATATCTTTAGAAGAGTAAAATTGTCAATGCATCCATGGGGGCAATGCATGTTTCTTTTGCCTGCTCGCTAAATATGAAAATAGCATCCTTAATATCTGTGAAAGTATGAAGCACTGAAATATTCATTACATGTAAGGTGCCTTATCTAACTTAAAACCAGGACAAACCTAAAATTCAGCACTCTATTCTTGCTGAAGAGTTTATGGTGACTTAAACCATAAATGAAAATTTTCAGACATACAGTTTAGTATCATACTCAAATTTAGCCTCTAGATTTACTTCATGACAGTTTAGTATCATACTCAAATTTAGCCTCTAGATTTACTTCAAGACAAAAGCTTCTACAAAGAAATGTTTACAATTATAACCACAACTATTACCAAAAGAAAACAGAAAATGCTCAATCTAATTTTACAAAACATTTTTTACTGCAGTTGCTCTCAAAAAAGATGAAAGTTGAGTGTCTGCCGCGCAGTAATTGCAAGTGTGTATTTTTTTGAATAATGATACACCCCAGTGCATAGCACCAAAAACTAAAACACCTGAGGGCAGTAAGTTATCTAGAATGTGAGGTGCCAAGGAAAGAACACAGTCATGCTACAAAAAAGAACTTCTCTTGAATGTGACCAGTATCTTGACAATAGCTTGTCTCTCAGGACCGCAGGTATTACGAGACGGAAAATATTGATTCTCAGCATGTGTGCCCACTATGAGGAGACTAATATTTCATTGAGAAATAATATTTGATATTTGGCTAAAAGTTCTTTTTTTGACAAATGCAACAATATAATGGATTGTCAACACCTGCTTATTTAAGTGAAAGGACCCTGAGAAGCTGTACCCTGTAATAGTCCAAATACTCGCTAATATTAGAAATAATTAGGATGCTTTCGTGACCCTAGAGATTTCAGAGAATAATCTTTCTTGGCAAGCTTAAGAACACAGGAATCCGTTTTGAATGAGCATTGTTAGGTGCTGTGCATACACAGAGGTTACTCTGATGGTGCTCAAAACTGCATTTATTGAAAAAACTGGGAAAGAACTTGCTAATCGGTGCTCAGTACACTTGGCCCACTGGATCTGTGCCAACAATAGCAAAGAAGAAAAGGTTTAAAGCTATGTATATTCGATTTCCACTGCAACTGTTTTCCTTTTCAATGGTCCACCTAACGTTTTATGACAAAACTGAGTAATTATGAAAAACTGTTCCACAAGCATTCCACAAACAGCATCCCCATTATTGGGGGTAGTTACAGCTATCAGTTCTTACCCTATTCTCTAAAATTCAGGTTTGTGGTATGAGCACCCAATCCCATGGTTAGGAGACAGAAAGTAATCAGTGAAGAGAAGTTGTGTCTGCACTTTCTTTTAGTATGCCAAGTTGATGGATTTTTCACTCTTCATATTATTTCAACTGAATGCTCACAAAGTCATCATCTATGTAAATGCTTTCTTATTTCATGTAAATTGATAGTAAGCTGAGCTATGTGGATAATATGTATGTCTCTACACATATCTCTAAATAAAAGTGGCATGAGTGAGGCCCTGGGTTCCATTTCAAGCAACAAAAGAAAAAATAAGTGCATCAATTAAATGAAATACCATCTCTACTGTTCAATGTTTTGTGTAAAGCACTAATAAATTATTTAACAGAAACCGCTGTTTAAATGAAGGATTGATACTGAGGTTGTGAAAAGCCAAGCCCATATGTTAACCTGTAGAGGCTTTAAATTAAGATGATATGTATATTTATAAATTTTCTTTCTGCATCAGTGTTTTGTAGAAAGAAGAATGAATGGATATCTCGGTAAGAGACAGGAACAGCAAACTAGCGTAATGATGGTGTGTGGGAAACATAAAACGGACAACTGAGGAGTTCACTCTCACTACAGAAAAAAAGGAAATAGGCAAGGAAGACAATTCTACAGATGGGGTTAAGAAGGGAAAAAGTATAGAATGGTAAAAGCTTTATTTACTGTGCCAGCATCACCTGTAATCAGAACCAATCATGTTGCCATGCAGAAACTCACTTGGCAAAATGGTTCAAGTTTTACAGGTGTCAGTCAGGCCTTAAAAGGAATACGTGAAATTAAGGGTGCTTTTTGAAAGAAAGAAGGAAGGAATCATATTATTAGCTTCAAATATAAGTCTTTATTTATATTCTTACAATTTACCTTTTTTCTTGCAAATGTGCATCCCTTTGCGGGACCCACTAAATCTCATCTCCACGCTTACTTGTCATCATTGCTGTTTCATTCACTTCTTGCAACCTGCAGTACATAACCCCAAATCTGTCTTCATTCTGCAGAAATGCTTCATGAAGACTCTTACTGTTTGCCAAGAAATTAATTCTCAAGAACAGGCAGAGGTTCCTATACAAGTGCTAATGAATGCTTGGCTCCCACACATCAGTGTTAATAAGTCTTTAACAGCTTTAGGGAAACCTCCCAAGTCGGGGACAAAGCACCCCCAAAGGAGAATGCTCTAATCTTCAGTCCCATAGTTCTCAAACTCTGGCATGTTTGGCATGTTACAGGATCACCCCTGTGCTCCCTTGCAGATGCTGGGGTCCCTTTAACAAAAATCCTGATGCTGTCGATCTGGCACAAAGCCCAGGAATCCACATTTATGGGTTCATTCTCCTCTGTGCTTCTAATGCAGAGGATTCAGAAATAATGTTTACCTTGCATTGTCCCAGAGTTTGACTGCTATCCTGGCATAAATAATTGCAGCATCCTCTTTTATTCCCAAAGTATTCTGCTTCAGATAAACAGTAGTAAACAACATTGCACTCAATTTTAAACAGTCGCCCACATAATACTATATTTAGAGTTGTCCTAGCCTAGACTGACTGTAAAGAGCAGAACTAGCCCTCATCTGCAGGTCACTTTAGATTCTCTTCCACTGTACCCTCTCATTTGGAAACTATTGCTCATTGCCTACTATCTGCTGGATGCTAATCTAAACCCAGGATTCAGGAGCAAAGAAAATACATAGGCTATATTCTTTAAGAGATGGGCATATCAGGTAGTAAACAAGGAAGTGATGCATGTAAAAATCTAATCACTATTAAGAAGTTCTGTGGCAAAGTTAAGACAGAAATTTAGTTTTAAAATTCCTTCAGTTAGAGGCTAGAGAGATGACTCTGCTGCTAAGAGCGCTTGTTCTTGCAGAAGACCTGAATTCAGTTCCCAGAACCCACATGATCTGCACAACCATCTATAACTCCATTTATAGGAGACTGGAGGCCTTCTTCTCACCTCCTCAGTCACCAGGCACATGAACATATGTGCAGACAAAATATTCCCATGCATAAAATCTAGAAACCTTTTAAAGAGGGAATTCATGTGAGTAGGGAAGAAGAATGAGAAGGAGAAGGATGAGGATGAGGAGGAGGAGGAGGAGGAGAAGGAGAAGGAGAAGGAGAAGAGGAAGGAGAAGAAGGAGAAGGAGAAGGAGAAGAAAGAAGAAGAAGGAGGAGGAGGAAGAGTGGGGATTGGTGGGATTTCAAGTCCAGAGCTTGGGGAAAGATCGGGGGTT
>LOJH01042851.1:0-14111 GCA_001685095.1 Ellobius talpinus
CCTTCTTCATCTCTGAAAGTTTTGTCTGCATTTTGTTCCTACTCTGTTACAGACAAAGTTCTAGACCCTGGGTATGCAGTGGTGAGTCAAGCACACAGGAATTTTGTTCCCATGTTGCTTTTATTCTGGAGGTGGGATTTCTTTCCCAGAATACAAAAGAGGAAAATATAACTAGACCCTGGACCATTAAACATCACTTGCAAAGAACATCATAGTGCCAAGTGGGGGCAGGTGGATCTCAGTAAGTTCGAGGTCAGCCTGGTCTACAGAGCAAGTTCCAGGACAGCCAGGGCTACCCTGTCCTGAACAAACAAACAAACAAACAAAAAAGAGTACTTGTTGGCTTTCTAGATGACCCAAGTTTGAATCCTAGGACTATATTGGGAGGCTCACAAGGCACTCACACACATGTGGCAAACACACACACACACATAATAACATGAATCTTTATAAAAACAACCATACCCTTACCTAATATCATTTGACTGTTTAATCACATGCTTAAAGGGTTAGAGTCATGAGAACTTTCATTGGCAATATAGAATAGGCTGGTCAGTGGGTGTCACAGATGGAAACTCTGGCCACTCAGGTCTCCTTGCTCTTCTCCTGACATTTGTCCTTAATGGTAATGCACCTGTAGAATGACTGCCACGGCTGTGCATGGGCTTCCTGATCACACTTACTAGTCTCTCATTGGGCCTGGTAGGACTCTTTACTGGAGGTTGTATATCCTGAGCTGGGCCTATGAGCAGGAACTGAGTGTGTCCTGAGATGGTGCATTTATCCAGCACCCCCTGGTGGACGCTAGCCAGAATTCCCCCAGGAGATGGCTGGCCTCTTCCCAGACAGCTATTTGAGTAAAGGGAAAAGAAGGAGATATTTTGGAGCTAGCTCACCAGTTCTCCCTGGAGAGAAAATAATGATTTACATTACCAGGTAGGAACTGGGTATTGCAAGGCTTACAATAAACCATTTTTGAGAAATTGGCTCAGATTCTCAAAAGCTGTCAAGATAAGACTAGAAAAATCTGGGACAATGGGATGTGCAGCGTTTGATCTCTTTACAAATGCTCTTGCTTGGGCATTAGGAGGGCAGACAAGTACAGCCAATGGGGTTCTTTTAATTAAACCAACAGGCATTTCTCACTTATTCCATAAGTTGAAACAGTGCCTGAGATCAATCAAGAAACAGCCAGCACTCCACTCCTGTCCCCTTTTCTAGTGAAATTGAAAAGAAACAAAACAAGACAAAGGGCACAAGAATATTTATCACAGGACACTGAATGATAGTTACCAGACACCAAAGCTCCTCTTTCCAAGTTCAGCAAAGATGCATGAAGAATTGGATAAATATTGAATTATTTTTCAAGGTAACAGTGCAGACTATTCCTATGATCTTTAACCTTCTTTGAAGTTAAAGCCCCACCACTAGATGTGATTTGAAAAATATATCACATTGCTCTTTCCTCAGCATGGAGGAGCTTTTGTGTGGCTTTGTATATGAACTTGGAGTAGTCTGAAAACAGTCTGAACATTTTCAAAGGAACACAGTTTTGAAAACACAGGCTGCCTACAACACATTGTGGCCATACCCTGCATGATACAAGTGACTGCTGTGGACTTACGACAGCATAGTAAGGCTGGGTAAACTGTAGCTGGTTTTTTGCCCACCAGTGTCTGGAGGAGGCAGAGACAGGTGATGGCTATCTTCTTCAGTCAATTGCCATCCTATTTTCGAGAACCAGAGCTCACTATTCTGGCTAGGTTGGTCATCCAGCAAGTCCCTGGGGTCCACTTGTTGCCCAGTGCCAGTCTGGCATGTGCAGCCACACCCAGCTTTTACTTGGGTACTAAGGATCTAAACTCACACCACTCTGCTTTCACAGCAAGCGCCGAGCCATCTCCGTGGGTGTTCTCTGAGCTGAATTCCTGAGACCCACCCATGGTAAACAGAGGCAAGTAGCTTCCAGGAGCTGCCCTCTTACCTCCCAACCCTGATACAAAATGTTCATAGGTGTAACAATTAAAAAGATAGTGATACCCACTTCTACTTCTTACGTTCTCTCTCCCTACTCCAAGGTTTTATACATAAATCACTATCCTAAAATAACTGTGTCAATGTAAACAACAGAGTACTAGATATTCAAAATGCATTTAAGATTCCATCGCCAATAAATACAAGATGCTTAGTTATGTTTATGTCAGATAGAGCCCAATATGCTTTTAATATAGATATGTCCCAAATGTTGCATTGACAGCCTGTGTCTGTGTAGTATCAGAAACTCCTAATTTAGGTTCTGTGTTTTTACTTGAAAATTCTTAGCGATAAAGCTTGCTTGCTGTCTTTTTGACACCCTTAGAAACATGGGCTGTTAAGAAGGTGTTGGCATATCCTGGGACCTTTCACAATTCCCACGCTCAGTCTTTGTCTTGGGTTGGTTCTTTCTTGCCTCTTAATCAAGCTTCACAATTATGTTCAGCAGGACCAGCAACAAACAAGACACTGCTGATGTCTTTGTATTAATTTTAATTATTGTTGCATTTATTTATTTGCATGTGGAGATCAGAGTACAAATTCTAAGAGTTAGTCCTCTCCGTCTACCATTCGAGTCCCAGGACTGGAATTCCATCACCAGGCTGGGTGGCAGTGCCTCTACTTATTGAGACATCTCACACCCACCTTGCTATTGCTTTGAAATGCTAATTTTCACCTGTATTTGTTATATACAGTTCATGTCTGCAAGTGCATATCCTCCCCTGAAAAAAAGTGTACTTAAGGCCTTTCTTCTGCTTGCTGCTCCAAAGCACACTAGACAGGTGAGGAGCGGTCCAAACAAATACTTATAACTTTTTTGTTTTATACATACATAGATTAATATGGCTGTGTAGGTGACTACATACATCCCATAAGTATATTCTTGCTGTGTGGATCTGTGTCGATTTTGTTAGGCAGTATTACTGCTGCGAAAGAGATTGTGGGGTCTTAGCCTTGCTTTGATGACTGTTGTTTGAATGAGGAATGTCCCCCATAGACTGGTACGATTACCACCTGGTCCCCACCTGGTGGTGCTGTTTTTGAATGTTGTGGAACTCTTAGGAGGTGGAGTTTGCTGGAAGAAGATGGTCATGTGGAGAGGGCTTTGAGGGTTAGCACCCCAGTTCTACTTTCCATCCACTCTGATTCCACACTCAGCCACCATGGACATCTACCACCATGTCACCCCTCCATGAGGAACTGAGAGCAAAAACAGAACATTTTTCTCTTGAGTTGCTTCATGCCAATACTTGGTCACAGCAACACGAAAATGAATGAATGACCTTAGAAACACCCTCACACTTGCAGAGTCCCAGCGTGAACTTTTTGCTTATATAAATAAGAGTATTCTTTGTCTACTCAACTAAAATGGGAAACTGGGAGATAGTTCCAGCTAACCTTGTTGTGCGTTTCCTTTCTACTTCTAAATAAGTAAAAACAGAAGTCAGTCTAGAGGGTCACATGTTATAGAAAGATTCCAATCTGCCCTAGATTGATTGGTCTCTTTGTTATGGTTACCAAGGCTCCCCAAAGGGAGTCATAGTGACAACAGCCCAGCTCCAAAAGCACCTGGACTGTGGCTTGGCCACTCAGGAGCCGATCTTCCTGGACTGCGTATTAAGTGATGCCTCCTTTCCTGTGACTTGTGGTACCATCATACTCATGAGTTTTTCTTGGTCTGTGAACCAGGCGTACTTCACTGTGATTTCTAACAGATTTTGCTGTTCTAAAGGAATGTTGTTGATGTTTATTAGTTTGCTTTGTGCTTGCTCCTGAATGAGCATTCTATGTAAGGCTTGTCAGTGGCCTAGACACATAGCTGTGGTAGGTGGTAGAGCACTTGCTTACCAGGTGCAAGGTCTGGCTTCAATCTCTGGTAACACACACACACACACACACACACCACAATCTGTTCAGACTTAAAATCTGCTACCTGTTCTTTGGCCTTACTTAGGTGCTGGAATCTGGTCATTGAGAGATGCATGCCAGAGAGCACCAGGAGACTATTCAAGCATTTGTGGTTGATAATAATGCAATCACCTTGCTGGAAGACCAGGATAAATGGTCTAGGGAGGGACACACAAATCTTCATCTGACTTAATTAAGAACAGTCACAGTTGATTAGCCCCATCTCCAAAGGGGGTTCTGCGGGTCTGAAAACTTCCCATACTCATTCCAATAGTTCCAAAAGAAAATTTCTTTTTAAACAATAATACTATCAAGAAACAAAAATAGAAGCAGTAAGATGGCTCAGCAGGTACAGATCTGGCTCTGCAAGTCTGATAACCTGAGTTGAGTCCCTAGAACACACGTAAGAAGATGCCTGACTCTACAGTTACCCTTTGACCTTTATACATTTGCTGTGTCCACGCATGTGGACACCATGCACACTAAAAACTTTTATTAAAAAGACATAAGAAGTTTGAACCTCCAGTTTAACATTTATGTCATTTAATATATTAAATGAATTTATAAATATAGTACATTAAACCATATGATTGAAAAAACCATCTGTTTGATTATCTGAAAAGAAAGGCATCAGAAACAGGAAGTACAGACCAGTGTAGAATGTAGGTTTGAGGGGGGTAAAATGGAAGGAAGATATTAACTACAGTTTACTACTTTGTAAAATATTTGCCTATTTACAGATAATAACTTACTATGATGCACAGGATGGCCTCTGACTTCTGCATTCAGGCAACCCTCCTGTCTCAGCATCCCAAGCATCTTGAGCCACAGGAGCACAGCACTGTGCCTAGCTATCACTCACTCTTGCTTACATAAAACTTTGTGAGCAAGAAACATAACACTACCCTAACATTATCAAAATTACTTCTCTTAAAGCTAAGTCAACATCAAAATATCATTACATATCTAGAACAAACTATAAGTTTTGTGTTGGCATTTAGTGTTACTTACTAGTGTGAATTTAAATTTACTATTTTTTTAAAGCTGAATTATTCATTCTTGGAAACCCTCAACTGGTCTTGAATTACTGTATTTTTATGTGCATTTATACATTTGTATATATGTGTATTTTTAAATACATATTGATGTATTTGTATTTAATTAGGGTTTATGCATAAAACTTATTATTTTCTGGGAGTGTTTATGCAAAACAGAATTTTTCTCCTTTCTTTAGTGGATTTAATGGTGAAAAATCTCATCTGGAATCAAATATGTTATTTTTTATGGGAATATTTATGGCTTCTAATCAATTTCTTGAGTGGTTATGGCTAGTCAAGTTTTCTGTTCCATTAGTTATGTGTCTTGTCTTGGCCTTCACCCATTTCAATTAAAAATCCCAACAAAAATAAAACTTGTCATAGTATCCTCTCTGTGTAATATCTTTAATCTTCATATTCCAGTTTTTATTAATCTTTTTTGCAGAGATTGAACCCAGTAGTGCTAGACAAGCACTCTACCCCCAAGCCACATCCCTCGCATATTCTAACATTTCACGCTGATAATTTGGGCCGTATCTTTTTGTTTCTGTTACAACTCACCAGAAATATGTGAACAGATCAGCTCTTTCAAAGTCCCAAGTTTTGGTTTGATCATTCCTCTTTATGACATCTCTGTGTAGCTTTGGCTGACCTGGAACTCACTCCGTAGACCAGGCTGGCCTCGAACTCACAGAGATCCATCTGCCTCTGCCTCCTGAGTGCTGGAATTGAGTGTATTTTCTTACCTCTTACATTCTACTTTGTGTCCTCTGGTAGAATGGGTTGAGAAGCCATCATTCAGACTGGTAAACCATTATTTCCAGTCTGTGGGAAGTGCCAAACCTGCCTCCTGGTTCAGCCATAACATAAACGTGCAGTGCTTCCCCAGGGCTGTAATGCCCCTTTCCTAGAGCCCTGTCGACCCCTTTTCCAATGTTTCTGTCTGTACATTTATTTTCTCTTCCTTCCCTTGCCTCCTTAGTTCAATCGCTGTAGCATCTGGGCCATTTCTTATGGATGCTTTTCACTAAGTTTGGAAAATTCTCTGTCTGAGACATATCTCATTCCTTTTGACTGGAACTCTGAGTAGGTGTAAGCTAGCCCTTCTTATTCTAAGTTCCACATTACATAAATTCTTGTTTGTATTGATCTGTTCGTGTCTCTGTGTTCTAAATACTTTCTTATTGTCTGTATTCGAGCTCTGTAATTCTCTTTTCAGATGGTTCCTGGATGTCAGTAAATCTGAGGCTTGGATTTTCATTGTCATTTTGCATCTCAAGAAGTTTTGTTTAGTTCTTACAGAAGTGTTAGTTGCTTTCTGTGGTTTCCTAGTTCTTGCAGTTTCCTTCTTATTGTTAAAGCACTCAAATTTGTTATCAGTAATTGAAATATTCTCATATCTCAAGGTTTTTGTTTTTAAGACTTGGTTTTGCTGTTTGCTATTCTGGTTTTTTTCCTCCATGACTTGTTCTGCTGTGGCTGACTTACTTCTATCTGTTGCTTTTGGGTTTCCCTTGGCAAGTTATTTCCGAGAATCCCTAAAGGCCAAAGCACACATGGCTCTTCTTCTGCCTGGTGCAAAGACACTCCATCAATTGAGAAACCTCTCAAACTCAGGCTTAGGGTAAGGTTTAGGGTATCTCAGACCACCTTGTGTTGCATGCACGTGAGCTCCTGAAACATTCCTAGGGAAACAATTTCTCCAAGTTGGTTTTTATCTCCCAGTGCTACTTTCTCTGGAACTGAGGCAACTGTGCCTGTGGACGCAAGCCAGGGCCACACCCAGCTTAATCTTACCCTGAACAAGTCGCCCTCATGAAGTTGGTTCAGTGGGAGAAGAGTGGCCTTTTGGATCTTTACCTTGGCTTAGCCCTCAGCTGTAATTTCTGTTGTTGATCATTCACAAGGACTAAAGCCAGGGTTTACCTGGTTCAGCAAATGTTCCCAGAACAGCAGCAATTTACCTCTGGCATTCCTTCTCCATTTAGGCTTTGTTAGAACTCCTTACTGTCTCACTGAGTCCTTATTGCTTTAAAGAACTTGTTTGATGTTAGTTACCCATCATTATAAGTTGTGTCCCCTCCACTCCCCACCCCTTAGAAATGTCTGGTCTGAAAAACCTAGCCAGCCCGCCACACTGTTAGAATGGTAATCTCCTTTATAATAATAAAAAATCATACAAGTTCTGTCCCCTTTCTCATTCTTCAAATATCTAGAAGATTTGAGGATATTTCAAATATCTTGGTGTTAGTATGAGGATATGTATGCTTCTTACAGGGTGCTTTTGTGTTATCTTTTCTACAAAGACAAAACCCTTAAGTCTGCATTTTAACCAATGGCTTTTATTCTGTGTTGCCTGTTTTCGTTATTGTTCTTCCAAAACAGCATGCTACTTACACCAGGCTGTCCGTGACCTGCCATAAACCTCACATGGAGGCTAGGATGTGCTGCCACATCTGAACTCAACAACTTCTACATTTACTTTTCTCATAACTTGGCAGAGGGAGATTATTTCTTTTATGTAATTTTTGGGAGGAAGTAATTTTTCTAATTTTTGAGTTGAATATTTCACTCAATTACTTTTTATACAATAGAAATACTTAAATGATTTGAATTTTGGTTCATCTGTGCACATTCCATCAGATTTATTAGTTCACATATTTTACCCCCTACGAGATCTACAATACACTTTTCATTTTTTTGTTGCTATTGTCCTAAGACATGGAGTAACTCATTTCCAAATGATTGGTTCACAACCACCACCCCCTGTTTAATTATTTTGTATTAATTTTTATCTTGTTTTATTAGAGAGTAGAAATGTGGTCTGTTTGGAACATTTTAAAAATATTTGTTAAGGTTTTAAGTTTAGTATGTAGTGTGTGTGCATATGTGTGTGTGTGTAAGTATGAATGCATGTGTGTCTGTGTCATATCATGTAGTATGCTTTCTCATCAGGACTGCCAGCCTGCAAATAATGACATGGAGACTTCTTATTAATTATGGAAGCTTGTTCTTAGCTTAGGCTTTTTTCTAACTAGTTCTTATAACTTAATTCACTTGTGATTTTAATCTACATTCTGCAATAGGCTCAGTTACCTATCCTTAGTAGGGAATGTCCAACCTGTTCCTAGTCTATTGGCTTCTCTAGTGATATTTTGTTTGTATTGTAACAAATAAAGCTTACATATAGATCAGAGTGCAGAGCTAAACCACGAGAGGCTAGAGAGTGGTGGCACACACTTACAATCCCAGGACTCAGGAGACAGAGGCAGAGGGATCTCTGTTAGTTCAAGGCCACTCTGGGCTACACGAGATTGAATCTGTCTAAAAGAGAAACAGAGCTCACACAGAGGTGATCCCAGCATTTGGGATCCCACGCCTTTAATCTCAGCACTAGGGAGGTGGAAACAGGAACTCAATGCAGTTTAGGCTTCATGGAGTCAGTTTTAGTCTTAGGTGCAGTGTAAGATGCAGTCTGAGGATTGCCCCTAAAGTCTGAGGATTCAGTCTGAGGAAACAGTCTGAGGACAGGATTGCCCCTTCCGTCTGAGGATTGGTAGAGGTAAAAGATCTCTCTAGTGACTGGCTTCACTGTTCCTCTGATCCTTCAGCTTTCACTCCCGAATATCTGACTCTAGATTTTATTTATTAAGACCAATTAGAATTCTTGCTACAGGTGTCTCCACCTTTCTTCTTCCCAGAGTCCCCTGTGTCCCCGGAAGTTGCACCTAAGCTCTTCAGGTCTAGCTATTGCCATTCATCTCTTTACTAAACTAATCACAGTGACACATCTTCACACAGTGTAAAGAAAGAATACACAGTACTTTCCCCTTTTTGCTTAAATAAAAAAGAAAAGGTTTTAACTCTAACATCATAATACCATATACAAAAAGAACAATTATCAAGTAAGGATCACATTCACAATGTCCAGTCCATTGGTATTTGGCAAATTTAGAGAAACTACTCTATTATCTATTCTATCTTGGCTAGTCCAATTTTTTTAACCTAATTCACTTCTATCCTAACTTTTATTACCAACCCAAAACTATCCTTTTAGACCCTCAAAACACTTTTTAGATAAACAATTTAACCCTTTATATCTCTCAACCTTTTACACTTTATAAATCTTTTGTGAGTTTCTTTTTTGAATTTGGTGACAAGGAAAACTGTAACTATATCTGTCTCATCTTCAACCCCATCAGAGACCCAAGAAAGATATAATATTACCTGAGTAAACAGGAAGTTCAGAGCAAACAACTTCCAAAACTATAGAAATGACAGAAGCAACTGGCTGTCTGGACAGTTATCCAAGGTTCCTCTGCAAAATTGGGGCATCCATCTTTGGCCTAGAGACTTAGAACATCTGACAGACTTTTCTGTGAAATAGGAATCTTGAGGGACTGTCATACCTTGTCGGACAAAGTTTGGCAGTCACCTTCTTTTGTGTCTCTCTTATCCAGTTTGAACAGCATTCTGCAGCAGTTGAGGCAACAGCAGTTCTTCGAGGCCCACCATCTTTTTTTTTTGAAGTAAATTGGTGTGGCCAGGAGCAGACATATCTCACTCTCATGAAAAGCCTTATGTTATTAAAACATTTTAAATGATGTATCTCTGGGTCTTCAAAGTGTTTGAAGCCCAACTATCTATTTAAAATATATTTCTGTTTGACCTTGGAAACATACCTAACATGACTAGAAATTTGATTGTTAAAAATGACTAACTACTTACCTGCCTTTCTTTATTATCCTAAATAGCTTTTAAGGACTAAAACTTTACATTTTTAAATGAGCTGCATAAATACAATATCTTAAACTAGAGTAGAAACATATATACAGTATAAAAATAACCTTAAATTCATACCAATATATAAAAATCCATGCCAGTGTAAACTATTTGAGATTAATAGTTGCAGTTTAGTTTAATGTAAATTCAATAATCTACCCTGCTATCCTTTCCATATTCCCCATTTTTTTCCTCAGAAAGAGATCCTTGAATCCAACCTCCCTTCCTCAGTTTCCTCTCTTACCATGACCAGTAACAATTTACAACCAACCCCCTAAACAATGACAAACACTCATAATCCACCAAATGAGTAGTCACCTCAGCTCTTGGGAATGTGGGCATTGTATTCTTAAAATTACTTCCTCATGGCAACTTTTGGGGACCCTGAGAAAATTGGGATAATGATCAAGTCTTGGGAGAGATAGCTGTATTATTTTTTGTTTAGGCTCTATGTGATGGGAAAGTATAGCACTTATCTGAAGTCATGGCTGGATAGTCTGTGAGGCTAGACCATCACAGCTAGCAGCTTTGAAGTTGTTCTGGATGTGGAATTTTGAGGAAACCACAACAGGTATTCTGAGAGGCTGGGTCACCTGGGCTACTTGTCTTCATTGGCATCTGTTTTTTTTTATGAAAGCACATAAAATTTTAAAAGTAACATATCTATAGTAACACAAATATGGAACATGTGGTGTGCACAAATCAGCTAAAGATGATTTTTGTTTTATGTTTAAACAGGTAAAAGGCATCTATCAACTTTATAAGTCCATTTAAACTATATAACCAAGATTCTATCCATGCCATATGAAAGGATGGCATGTGATAATAAGTCATGAGGACTCTGTAGCCAACAAGATGTATCAGGTCTCATCCAGTCTCAGAACTGTTCCCACAGTAGAGAGATCAGCACATATTTCACCTGTCCTGTAGTCTTTCTTGACTTCTTTCTTCATGTCTGCAGCCAAGATTTTCAGGAGATTTCCCACAATCAAATCTGATCTTCATTAATTCTGAAAAGAACCATTATCTTTTTGTTTCCTGTGGAAACAAAGGCATAACCTCTCCACCAACACAATGTATTTTCTGACTTCCATTTTGAAGTTAAGACATTCTTAAAATATATAGGTTGGTTTAATTTAGCAGTTTATATAATCTAATGTCTGTCAGCAGCTATTTTGTACATTAGCATTTAAAAAATTCAAAGTCAACAAAGCACCATACAGGATTCAGACACCCTGTTTATTTTCTAGCTTTACATAGCTTATTTTTATATTACTTTACTTCATCTTTGAAGACTTTATTATTTTTTAAACTATGTTCTATGTGTTCTTCAGCATCTAGGCACATTTTTAAACATATTGCACCTTTTTAGAGGTTTTCTGTGTCTGGATCTAGCTTTACTGGCCTTACGAGGCACCTGCACCATTCTCTGGTAGTGTAGACAAATCTTAAACTGCCATGTCAGCTGCTCATGGCTCAGTTTAGCAGATGGCACTGGTACATGGTGCTGTCAGCTGGCTGCAGCCCACAGCAAAAGCTGGGAGCTTTATTTCTGTACGCTGCTGAGCACTGGCCCTCCTGAGAGACTGCAGGACTAGGAAGCCATATCTGGCTCCTTGTCCAGAATTTTTCTTAGCTTTCTCAGGCCCTATGTTTGGATGTTTGAGGCCCCATATTGGGCACCATATATAGTATGCTTTCTTCTTGGGCCCTCTAGCCTGCAAATAATGACAGGATGACTTCTTATTGATTATGAAAGCTTGTCCTTAGCTAGGCTTTTTTCTAATTAGTTCTTATAACTTAATTAACCCATGATTTTAATCTACGTTCTGCAATGTTACCTCTTCTCAGTAGGGCATGCCCAACCTGCTCTGAGTCTGTTGGCATCTGCACCTTTCTTCTTCCCAGAGTCCTCTGTGTCCCCAGAAGTCCCACCTAACCTCTCCCTGCCTAACTATTGACCATTCAGCTCCTTATTAAATCAGTCACAGTGACACATCTTCACAGGGTGCAGAGGAATATCCTGCAACAATGGCACACATGTGGCTGTCAGAGGACAACCTGTAGGAGTCAGTTGTTTTCTTCCATCTCGTGGGTCACAGGGATTGAGCTTGGGTATCTAAGCTCATAGGCAGGCACTTTCCCCTGCTGAGCTGTTCGCAGGCCTAATTCTATGAGTTTTTAATACCCTGATGTAGTATCAGTTCTGTACATCCTTGTCAAAAAGGAATAGTCATATCATTCAAAATATAAGTGTGGATATACTGGCAGGAATGTAGGTGTTAAACTTCAAAACTCTAATTTGACTGCACAGTGGTGGTGCACACCTTTGGTCCCAGCACTCCGGAGGCAGAGGCAGGTGGATCTCTGTGAGTTGGAGGCCAGCTTGGTCTAGAAAGCAAGTTCCAGGACAGGGCTATTACATAGAGAACCATTGTCTTGAAAAACTAAAACAAAAACCAAAAACTCCAATATGTTTGTTTTTGCCTCATTTATTAGCCAGGTAATTTATTCAAATAATAAGACTGTAAAATAAGAACTCTTCTGAGAAGGGACAGTGAGGTGGCTCAGCAGGTAAAGGCTCTTGCCACCAAACTTGACAACCCAAGCTTGACAACCCAAACTTGACAACCCAAACTTGACAACCCAAGCTTGACAACCCAAGCTTGACAACCCAAGCTTGACAACCCAAACTTGAGTCCCAGCACCCAACTGGGGAAAGGAGAGAACCAACTCCCACAAGTTATCATCTGACTTTCACGTGAAAAGTGCTGACTTGTGTGTGTATGTGTGTGTATGTGTGTGTATACATGTGCATGCACACACACAAATGTAACTTAAAAATAATCTATCCTAGGAGTAATATTTTGAAGCATATCTAAATTTAAAGATGTCTCCCCTAATATCCCTTTAGCACACTTAACATTTCAGTGACTAATGTACTTGGAAGAGTAGTGTCACAGTGAGACTTCTCACTCACTCTTGAATTTTTACTCCCTTGATCCCTTTCAGTGCTGAACACAAACTGAGTGGTTTCCTGTGCTGTGCACCTCCAGGAAGAATCGATGACTGTTTGCAATCCTTTGAGCAGTTACTTGTGTCATTATTTTTCCTAGCAACATTTCAAGGGATGTGTGTGTCTATGTGTGGGGGGGTAATAATGTTATGTCTAAATGGGACTTTGGAGAGTTTGTTATTTTCCCTCATTTACAAAGAAATCATAAACTGAGTTGGCATGAAAGTAAACACATTTTTTTATTTGGGCGTAGAACAGATTTAGAAACTAGGAGACAGGTGCAAAAAAGCATTACATCCAGGGGAAGGAAGTGTGGGGTTTTAAGGGCAAAGGGGGACAATGGAGGGGAAGGAACTTGTTTTGAACAGTTTATACATTTTACACTTTGGAACATTTCGCTTGGGGCTAGGCGGTGCTATCGTGTTACGCAGCTAGCAGCTGGTTTCCAGGGACTGTATGGTGAGCATAGGGCAGCAGGGAGTCTCTGGACTGGGCACTGCTGCAGCTGTGCTCCGAAGACACACTCTTCTCCAACAGTGGCCTCCAGCTGCAGGACAGTGGCTGAGGAACTTGTCTCTACGAGGCACACTGCAGTGTCTGTTATCTTGCGGTCTTCTCTTTTGGTCAAACTGGGGCATTTAAATTTCTCTCTCTCTCTCTCTCTCTTATTCCTACTCTAACTTCCTTTCTTTTCTCCTTTTCTTAATCATTGTGTCAATAAGATTTTTTTTAATGTAAGAGCAAAATGAATCTTATAGGAAACTGGAAACAATATCTATAAGTTAAGCAAGAGGGACTACGCATACAACCCTAAGGGCCCAAGAGTCATTGTAAATAACTTTGCTTGTTTTCCTCTAGTACTTTTTATAAATGCTTCAAGTGAGTACAACCTTTTCTGTGTGTGCACACATGCGCGTGTAATGCGTGTACACGTGTGAAAGTGCAGAGGTTGACATCACATGTCTTCTGCTGCACTCCACCTTGTTTTCTGAAAGAGGGTCTCTTCACTGAACTGAGCTGGCCTATTTAGCCACACTGGCTGGCGAGAGAACTCCAGCGGTCTCTGTGCCCTTAGCACTGGAAGCTACAACACATGCATGCGGCTCTGTCTGGCTTTTTGTTGTTGTTGTTTTGTTTTATTGCTTTGTAAATAATACCATTCAAAATTTCCACTTCCTCCCCTCCTCCGATTTCCCTCCCGCTCCCCCACTAATCCTCCTCACTCCCCCCCCAGTCCTAAGAGAGGGCAGGGTATCCTGCCCTGTGGGAAGTCCAAGGCTCTTCCCCCTCCATCCAGGCCTAGGAAGGTGTGCATCCAAACAGACTAGGATCCC
>LOJH01042852.1:0-14111 GCA_001685095.1 Ellobius talpinus
AGATGATAGATACAATAATTAACTTTCTGTATAGAATATTTCAACCGATAGTTTTTCATCAACCCTCCCCTTCTCCCCTCCTCTTCCCCTTCTACCCTTCCTTCTCTCCCCACCCCCATGCTCCCAATTTTGTCAGGCGATCTTGTCTGTTTCCAATTTTCAAGTGGGTCTATATGTTTTTCTTTGGGTTCACCTTATTACTTCGCTTCTTTAGGATCATGAACTATAGGCTCAATGTCCTTTGTTTATAACTAGTATCTACTTATGAGTGATTGTTTCGCTTCTCAATACTGTTTTCTTTTTCTCTTGCAAAACCTTCTGTCTATATGTAGAGATTATTTTGGTCAGGAGTTATGAAGACAATTTCTGCAACAAGTGTAAAGGTCAATTCTTGTTTAGTGTTCTTGTTTAGGTTTCTGATATAAATGTAGTTGATTGTATCCTTAAGAAAATGACTTATTTTTGAGGTTGTTCACTCATACTTAAAACAGAAATTTAGCTTGTTTTAGGAAATCAATTGATTTCTTATTCTCAAAAGAATAAAACCAGTATTTTGACAGGGTAGAAGACACACAGCAGTGGAAAACACAGGGACAGCTCCTTTGTACATTTTACTGCTTGGGGACTTGGCAGGCATCTTTGGTCAAGGACTATAACAACCCAATCACCCTTCTGCCATTTGTTAAATTTGCATAATTAAAGTGCAATTATACATAGCATTGTCTTACAGTCAGATCCTCAGCTGGCTTTCCCTTATTATGGTTTCATGCCACTTTCCCATTTGATTACCAAAATATAGCTTTGCCATTATAATGAGGAAGTTAAAGGCAAGTCATATCTATCAGTGTGCTGTGTTATTATCAAACTTGGAGAAGAATCTCAAGAGTAAAATATATTTAACAGATACTGGCATTAATGTTCTATATGTGTACAGTTAACATGACAGAATAACTTGAGGTATTATCTATGAGGAGAAGATCATGTTTACATCTGTGGTTTGAAACAACCATGCCCAACAAATGGCTTTTAATTAAAATCATGGTGCTATTAGGTAGTTTATTACCAGCAAATGCTCTTAATTTTCCTCTTATTTGAAGAATCTATTGTGGGATCATGCTAGCATTTCTCACTGATCATTCTGTCACATCTTTGTGTGGTCATATAGTGTTCAGAACACAACACTTTGTCTGGATGACCAGCTGCGTGACATATCAGAGCAATCACTTGTGTGAAAGCCCGAGAGATGCTAAGGTATCGAACTGTATCTTTAAACATTAATATTACACTCCATTGATAATTTGAGTCAGGCAGTAGTACTCTTTGTGAACTGCTCTTCACCACATTTCTGAAATGGAACAGAATCTAAATTATGCTCTCAGTTTACCCTCAGTTTCTAAACACTTCATTAAAAATACTGTCGTGGTATAGTGCAATTTGAGATAACATTATTTGACTTCAAATGAAAAACCTTTGAAATGTTTGAAATCCTTTATTTTAAAAGTATATTTTAAAGAACATCTCACTGAACTAAAATAAGCACTGATATGCCAAAAGATCTTAACAAAAATCTATTTTAAAGTTTATGTATATTTTATGTATTCTTTTAAATTATAAAGGTATATATATATATAATAACTCTAGAGAAATGAACACATGAGCCTGTTTTTCATATAGTAAAATATACAGCAATGCCACTGTGTCTTGGAATATTTCCATATGCCTTTTTTATCTCAGACATATGGAGTTGCTGAAGTAGATATGGCCTTTATGACCACACAGATTCAAATGACATGGGAAAGGTTTCTCTTTTCCAGTTAAAGCCACGTCATGCTTCCTGGGTTTCTGGTAGCAACACATCCATCTATATATTATTCACTGTGGCCAGAGAGTGAAGCTGCCATAGCCAGACCTGAATGAAATGTCCAGCAAGGGACACAGAAACATGAAAGTCATTATAACAATTAGGAAGAATGGATACAAACTGATAACTTAGGAGTCATTTTTATAACTCATTTCAAAGTCTTGCCAGAGGTTACATAAGAGAAACTGACTTACAAGTTGGCAATTGGGCCAGTAATAAATCTAATAGCTTAGAAGACTTGATTGCTTATACATCTGGAATTTTTTAGCACCAAGCATTGAATGGGGACACTCTTCAAATGTTGAAAATGTTAACTGAATTAAAATATCTATGATAAAAATAGTAGAACTGTGTCTTTTTATTTTATAGTACTGTTATCAAGTGCATCATTAAGCTGGGTAATAATCATTTCAGATTATAGTATATAGCTCACCCAATGCTGCAAAATAGCATCACCTGATAGACCACTGAAACTGAATGACTCTAAGAATAATTGAAATCATCCCAATGGTGATATACCCATTTGTAGCAAAACTCACATTGTTCGTGATCTTGATAACAATCCATAAAATGGAATAAGTAAATTAGGCGTCATAGAGAGCAAACAGTAAATGAAAACTGGGTAGAAAGTCACAGATGCTAGAACATGGGCGGCTCACTTCATCTTCAAACACAAAATCAAATAAGCTGGCCAATCCTCCTCTTAGTTCTTTAAAATGGTGCTGCATATATGTGGGATATTATTACTTTTGTAAATATTTCTTATACATTTCAACTCTAATTTAATCATACATGCTTTCTTTCATTCCTTGATGAATAATCTGTATTTAACAATTGAGTTTTGGGAAGGTATGAAAATTGTTTCTATGTGAAGACTACTTTCTAAATAATGTTTACAGCACAAAAGAGCAGCCGTAAATATAAAATGCCAGAAGAAATTGTTATTAGTAAATAAAAAAGCCCACGTACTGAGAAAGTATCAACAATGAATGAATACATTTATGAAAACAGATTCAAGAATGAGATAGAGTCTGTACATGGCAACAGCACATTCGTAATACTGGTGAAAAGAAAGAATTCTTACATCATGCCTAAGTTAGCTGTTCAGTGTCTGGTAGAAGTAAAGACTTACTTTTCTGTCGTGTTCTTCTTTACACCAAAATGAATTTCTAGGGGAAAAATATGTAGTCTCAGTGAACTGTACCCATATGTACATACAGTTAACTATCTAGAGGAAATAGATGAGAATATTTAATTGCATGGAGTGGGATTGTATTTCTGGGACATAAAAATCACAAAAGTACCAAAAGAAATAATTACAAAGATTGTGAAAAACATAAATGAATTTTATACAAAAGTGCACTGAGAATATATAAAATTCTCTGGATGATGGTGGCCCACACCTTTAATCCCAGAGCACTCAGTAGGCAGAAACAGGCAAATCTCTGTGAGTTCAAGGCCAACCTGGTCTATGAGAGCTAGTTCTAGGACAGGCTCTAAAGCTACAGAGAAACCTTATTGTGAATAGAGAGAGAGAGAGAGAGAGAGATGTGCGTATATATATGTATACAGAAAAATTCAGCTATAAGGATATTTGTAATATATTATATAAGATGATAGTACATTACATAATATTATATGTGAATGCTACAACACAATATAATGTGTTTTGTAATTGGTTCATGCATATATATATAAAACTTTTAAAAAATTAAAAATCAGTGAGATAGTTTAACCAACTACATGAGTGGAAAATTCATAAGAAAGAATAAAGATGTGATTAATTTTACTTATAGTCTACAGCATTGCATCATCAATGCCACTCAGTTTTTCAACAATACTGTGAAGGAAATGTTTCATGGGCGACAGTGGTGAAAGATAGTTCTCAAAGTTTTAACTGAAACATGTCCTTAAAAATTAAACTGTAAGAAATACACGATTGAAAACTGCTAACGTTCTAGTATGTGCTGTGTGTTCACTAAAGTAAGAATTCATTTAATAAAATAGGACAGCATACACCAAATCACTATAAAAATAAATGAAGCAAATACATGAGCTCCTACAGGCCATAATCTGCACTACAGCACTTAAATAAGAAAAGAAAAAGGAATAAAATGGTCTCTTCCATGTACTTTGTGGCTTTCAAAAACAAATAAACATTGAGGATTATTGAGAAAATTTTCAAGCAAGTAGCAGCAAATATTACATTTGAGCCTACCTCAATTATTTTTCCCCATTATTTAACTATTTTTTAAGTTTTATTACATGCAGATGTTATTTTTCTCACATAAGAACTACTTCAAGCTATTCTTGAGGGAGAGGCAAGACTCCCATTCCAGTGCACATTCAAAATACTTGCCTGAAAGCCTAGTTTACTCTTGATTCCATCTAAAACTTCACTTTGAATAATTCTGTGTGGTAAGGAGTTGGTATTGGATTTTAGATGCTGATGCCACAGCAGCTCGAAATGTACAGGTTCTTGAGCTATTTTCCTTCTCCTACACCCTTAGATTAACCTGAGCTGAGTTCTGCAAACAAGACTGCATGGTCTTGTTACTGAATGCTCAGTTGGTTTCTAAACAAGGATCTGTGCCTGGTGTGCCAGCTTCCACCTCTGCTTCAGCTCCCACTGCTCATCAATAAACCATTACACACTGCACACTACCCTGTGCCTGGGGGCCAGCCTGTCAGTGGTGGTGGACAATAAAAAATTATATGCCTTCACCAAATCACTGCAGGGACAAAGCTCAAAAATAAAATCCCCCAAAGAGCTGTTCCCAATTTAAAAAACAACAGCAGTAAAGGAGAAGGGAGGGCAAGGGAGGAAGCAAGGGAGAAAGATTGGGAGATTGAAGTCAACACCACATATAAAAATAATATATGTACACATATATACATATATATTCAGTTATATAAACAGTTGTAAATGGTAGTAATGAATATGAGTCTTTGGAGTCTGTGTCCCATTGACTGCATTTTTCCAACATTATGAGTGCAAATTGAACAGCACAGTTAAAAGAGCTCTTTGAATGAACCCACAACAAGATGTTGATTTTAATGGAGATGGTTATGACCCTCTTACTATCAGGACTATGTAACTGTTAGAAGCTTCAAAAGCAATTTAAAGGTGGAAGTAGAGTATTTTCCCAGCAGTGGTTTGTGTATGCACTCCTATAGTTTCCTTGTTGATCAAGAAAGTCACATAAAGTTTTGGGCATAATCTTATTTTGCCATTTTAATTTAGAAATTATATAGTTACAGGCTAATTGTATTATTGTATATTCAATGTGAAGAAACTTCTGCTATGTTTGCTTTATATCATAGATTCTTTTGTCTACACTATCCCTAAAATATTGCTTTAAAAACAGTGAGAAAATATTTTCTGGGGCTAGAGATGACTCAGAAGTTAAGATCACTCACAGCTCTCCTAGAGGACCTGGGTTCTGTTCCCAGTACCCACATGGTTATTCCCAGTCTTCCACCTCCATGGTATGGAATCCATCTCCCACTTATGGCCTCTGTGAGTCCCAGGAATGCACATGATGCACAAAAATATATGCAGGCAAAAAAACGATACACATAAAATAAAATATTAAATATTGAAAATTATTTCTGATTTCACATATGAATACTCTACCCCATGACTAAATCAAATTGCTGTCAGATAATAAACTGTACTAAAAGAAGTGATCATGTGAAAAAATTAAATATTTTGTATGTGTATGTGTGAAATATGTATATGTGAACATTCCTGTCTAGATAGCCAATCTGCCCTGAGGTTGTGGTAATGGGATGAAAGGAGGTCAGAGTAAAGAATTCATTTCATGACAAAAAAATTTATCTTTTCAAAACTTTGACACATGACATTTTTACAATACTACAAAATGTAGAATGCTTTGTATTGATGAAAAAGAACAGTCAATTCCATGTGATGTTCAGAAGGGAAGATACAGTTAGACCGAACTGAGCCTGCTGAAGGGACTTCTGTCAGGGACAGAAGTGAAAACGCATTTTAAGTGAAATCTGAATTTAGCTCAAATTAAGGGTCTTCAGGAGTCAGTGGCAAGTGGAGAACTATTTGTTGACCAGGAATCAAGACTTTTCAGACTTTCCTGAAAATTTTCAAGTTAGCTTAGCAGACATTCGGGACTGTAAGCTAAATGCACTGTTTGGGGAGTTCTTGGTTCTAAGAGCCATGGAGTGATAGTTTGTGCTAGGAGGATCAGGGCAAGGTTGAAACCTGGCCTTTATTCATGACTATAAAGTAAATTTTATTTTCTGAAGGTACTTTTGTAGTGTGATTTGGCTGGGATTCTGGTTCAAGTTCTGATTCTACCATTTTCTAACTATTTAAACTTGATAGGTTTCTAACTTCGTGGAGACTATGATCCTTCTTTCATAAAACAGGAGGCACATCTGGTCCTGCCTTTTACGGCTGTTGGGAGTAGGTGAAATAATGCCCAGTGCTAAGGCAGATCTCAGCACATGCATTGTGTACACCACTGCAGAAATGAAGCTGGCCTTTCTGAGTATCACTGGCCCTTGAGAAATACAAATTACCAATCTCCATCTTATATATACATCCAAATTTTAAAAGATATTTAAGTCACTGAATAGTTTTAGGCAAAAAGAGAGAGAAGAGATGAGAAGAAATGCATCTTTGGAAAATGTTTCCTTTCAAATTCCAGCATACTTGACTTTTAAGATCTTTGTATTTGTTTGTCATTGGGCTTAGTTTCAACATGTAAGGATAATTCATTCAGTAAAGGAATCATCACTGTGTCTCCTAGGTACCTGCATGAATGCTGACACATGTTTCTCATCCAACCCTCTTCAAAAGGTGTCCTATTTTCTTTGTAGAAGGTGACTTAGCAAGAAATAAAGCAAACTGTAACAAAAATGGAGCTTTGAAGCTCTGTCTTTGTGATGTCCACAGTGACATGTTGCCCTCAATGATGGAGAAACCTGTATAGGCTTCTGTCTTTGTGGACCACATGCATCATGGGAACGGAGGCCAAAACTTCCTTTGAAGGGAACTCATGTGTATACACAAGCAGAGCTGTCCTGACGTCTATTTTCAGAACAGCTGTCACAGAATACAACTACAGAAAAACAGGGAGCAAATGAATAGAGATGGGTGTTTTTATTTGATTCTATTCTGGTTTTGTGCTTAAAAAAACTGATGGCAAATATCAATTGTTCATGGTAAACCAATTTCAGCCTTCACAACAATGCTCATGGGCTTAACTGTTAAAAGCTTAATTTCAAAATAGTAAAATAGAACATGCATCCTAAATGTTATTGGCCAATACACAATTAATAAAAATGTTAAGGCTTATGTTTTTCACTTTTATTCTTTCTGTAAAATTCAATGGAAACAGGTTGACTAGGAAAAACTCAAACTGTCTATGAAAAAAAAAGTCCCTGGGAATTAATTCTAAAACTAAAAGAAGCTGCTATCTGCAGCAAGGGGCAATATTTTAAGAATTCATGAATCTCCTTTTACTTATTCATTTGCAAAGGTTAAATGTGAGCTGTTTTATGCAATACTTCATGCTTTGATCAGTCTCGAGTGGCCAGGATGACTGATCTCACCTCTTTCATGTCATATGCAGTACAGGAAACATCAACAAAATAAAAATTAATTCCACAGCAAAGACATGTAGCTGTATTTAATTTGAAATGAAAAAAATGGATCTATCTGAAACTCTCTTTGAAATGTAAAATGCCATGTCATTGGCTAGTGATCTTGCATGGCCTCCCATGCCAGTGATCTGAGATGACGGGACCAGATGAGAAGGAGCATTAAGCAAGTTCATGAAGATGTGACTATCTTGGCTTTGCAGTTTAGATCTAATTTTGCCACTTAAAAATAAAATAGAAGATGCATAATCTGAACCTGCTATGGGAAGACAAGCTGTAGATACTGGAGAATAAAAAAGCCTCCATCTCATTGATCTGAATTTTTAATCATATATGCCTGTTTCCATGATTGAAAATATATTTATATATTTATATATATATATATATAAATCAACATAATGTCAAACACTGAGAAATGCTGTGAAGACCATAAAATAAGAACTGACAGGTGGGTGGCACTGAGTAGAGATACATAGGGTTAGCATGGACAGAAAGCAGATGTTCAGTCACATATTAATAACTGTTGAAACTGCTTCTTATGGAATAAAATCAATAAAATTACAGTTATATATGTAGAATTTTTCAAGGATGAAAAATCATGAAATATTGGCTAAAATCTAACTTAACATGTTCTGGTTGTATATTATTTACATACAAAATTACAATATGGTTTTGTTTTTTTCATTAATTAATTTTGTGCATGTTGGTATTTTGCCTTTGCATATGTCTGTATGAGGGAGTCACATCACGGGAACTGGAGTTACAGACAGGTGTGTTCTGCTATTTGGGTGCTGGTGATTGAAACTGGGTCCTCTGGAAGAAAAGCCAATACTCTTAACTGCTGAACCATCTCTCCAGCCCCATCAACATGACTTTTTAAAACATTGCAGTGTAGCAGAGACCTGCTTAAGCATATGAACATATTTTAAGAGAAACTAATACTTATTGGATAGTTATTCTTTTTTGTCATTTGTCTATACTAAGCCAATATGTTCATTATCGCTTAGCAATCTTCTCTCTCTAATCTTGGCTACAAATATAAGCTCTAGATTCTGAGAGCAAATGCTAAAATGGAAGGTTTGCTGAGTAACAGCCGTGCAGGCTTCAGCAAGCGAACCTCTCCACATAGTAGCTTTTACTTTTCATCTTTAAGAAAGCTTAGGGTGAAAAGTTGTCGTTCAACTTGATCTCAAGGACAGTCTGAATAAGCACTGAGTGAGAATGGCTGCTTTTGTTGCTGTTGGTAGAGCTAATGTCTTTATCTTGTGGAGACCTGCTTTTCTGCTCCCTGATAAAAGTGAAAAGGCAAAGCGTGATAAACTGTGCTACGGCTGAACAGAAGCCTTCAGTTCTTACTAACCTGCACTTTCTGTACTTTCCCAAATTGTAAAATGTCATTTAGAAGAACATACTACCCCCACTCCCGCATTCATAGACACACACATCTTTTCTCTACATGACAGTCAGTCTAGTATCTTAAGAATGAAAGTTGGATCAGGTCCCACTGAACATCCTTCAAAACCTGTCTGCTGCAATATGCTCTGAACCTTGCCATACTTGAATTTCACTTTTCAAAATTAGATGTTTTTTCTTGTTTATGGAAAAGCAAATACCTACGACTGTTCCCCACCTATGAAACTTTGTACACAGTGGATCTTCTGCCAAAATATTCAAGCAGGTGACTCCTCATTCATCAGATTTCAGAAACATCTGCCACCACCACACTCTGTACTAGGAATTGAACACAGGATCCATTGTGCGTCTCAGGCACAATGTGCTGTAACACTAATCTATGTACTAAGCCTTCTTTGGACCATTTCGAGACACAGTCTTACTAAGGCTGGCCTTGAACTCAATCTGTAGCCTTGAGATGATGACCCTCTTCCCTCAGTCTCCCGATTGCTAATATTGTGAACCAACATCACCACAACCAGATTTATTTTATTTTCTAAAACATTTTCCCCTAACAACGTAGCCTATAAGAAAAAAGAAATGTTTAGTAAATAAACATACGAGTAAATGGTTGCTTCATGTTACAGACACATGAACATGTTTTTCTTTGTGTTTGGAATTTAGACAATGAAAATATGTTTCTTTCTTTCCAAGTTCATATAAAAGTGGTGACTTTTTTCTTTATCCTAAGGTATAAATAAAGTATCAGATTAATACAGAAATCCTCCTCACTGAGGCCGCTGCTCTGCCCACACACTTGACTTCCCGTCGTCTCCACTTCTTTGTCATTTGTTTTCTTTTTTTCTTTTCCCCCTATTGCCCATTCTTGTGAAAATAAACTTCAGATGCATTCTTTGCCTGCAACCCAAAAATTGTCGCCATGTTTTTCATTTTACCTGTTTACATTTACACGAGGTTCTTCAAGGATGGGATAGGGTTATGATTCTGAATGTTGCCAACTTTTTTCTTCAGAATTGTATTCATGCTGCCACTTGGTCGGTGCCTAAAATATATTAAAAGTTGTTCATTTTGTAACAATTAGAAGGCATCAAAGCAATTCATGAAAATAAATCAGTTTAGATGTGTGCTACAGTAGGCTACTTCAAATAGTGTGATGAAAAATGCTTCAAAGATTGAAATTTCAGGTTAATCAATTTTCTCAAAGAGCAATCATCCAGGTTGGTCTAATGCATATCATTTCCATATTAATAATAGAAAAAATATTTTATTAAAACAATATAGTCAGTAGTTTTTGAGAGAAATGCACAAATATTAAAATTCTCTATATCCCATACAAATCCATGTTTCGCATTGCCTGTACAGATTTTTTCCTTCCTTTTGAAATTTTTTATGTATTTATTTACTTATTTACTTTCTTATTTACTTACTTATTTTGAGTAACTGCAGAAAATTAAAGGGCTCCTTCTTATTCTATATAGTATTTGAGAGAATATTAATTATTTTGAGCAACTGCAGAGAATTGAAGGGCTCCTTCTCTTTCCATGTAGTATTTGAGAGAAGAATTAGGGATTTCATCAGTTTAGGCTATTCTCTTCCTCTTTGAAATATGTACTTTTAAGGAGCAACATCATTTTTGCGTTAACTCTGAAACAATGTATCCTGGGAAGACAGTTACACAAAAACCACAGGTTCCTAGACTGTGCTATCTGTGGCCAAGTTTGGGGTAGGGACTGGCTGTTCTGAGATTTTCTGCTTGCTCAATATGTAAGCACTCTCTGATTCATAATTCCAGCATGTTGGAGGTCATTGTACCATACTAAAACCCTTCCATTTATGTAAAGAAATGTTCCAAGACTTTTATGCAAGAAAAATTAAAACATTTTATTTCTTTATATTTATTAAATGAGGTTCTTATCTATAAGCTTATAAGTATTAGTCAGAAAAATAAATGGACATCAGAGTTTATCTGACACCTAAAACTGGCTTCAGTCAGTTGACCTCTGGAATCCAGGAAAGCTCTTTGGAACACAACTACCACTATTTCATCCTTGGGTTCTTGTTTTCCGTTTTCTTTTCCTTTCTTTTTTCTTTTCTTTCTTTCTTTTTTTGCCTTTACTGATAACAAAATATAAATAAATTATTTAAAATAAGTATCTACAAATATCATGAAATAGCTAGATTTTGCTGTCAAAACAGAAAAGAGATGTTAATAAACTAAGCAAAAATCAAGTGTATGTAAAACATTACAATCTTTTTATGCACAAATTCTATGACTTGGATAGTTTTTAATAATCTTCAGTTTCTACATGAGGAAACTGGGGCCCAGAGAGGTTAATTGAGGTAGCAAATGGCAGAATTAGATTGTAAAGAAAGCAGACTCTCCCGAGTTCTCTAATCTACTACCCTAAAGTAAGTTACAGAGCCAAGAATCTAGAGGGTAAGGGAAACACTTCTAAACTTGAGAGTTCATAGCGGAAAACACCAATCTTTTATATACAATTTATTCATTGTCACTTTGATCACAGAATAAAACCATGGTGAGGTAAATGAAATTGATTTTGATGTTTTCTACTACAATCAAATAGTTTCAAGTTTATCCTACAATAAGATGGATTTCTAAGAAGTCAGAAGACCTATATTTTATGTAACTATGTAATAAGTTCATGTTATTTTTTGTCATTTTTGACAAGTGCTTTTCACCCATCATCTCCATTTGGTCTAGCTGATGAGTCCTTAATCATATGAAAATACCAGTTTCCCCATAAGTACCTACATCTGCTATGTATTGGAGTTTATAGTATCTGTTATATCTTCTAATTATTTCACAAGTGAAATACATATATACATATTTATTTAAACTTATTTGGAACAGTGAACTAGACACTATCAGAGAGATGAAAAGCATTTAAATTATGCAAGCTCCTTTCTCATGAACTTTAAATTCAATGGGAAAAGGGCGACATTCTGCCTAGATTCAAATAAATGTGAGCAAAGCAAAACCAGTTTGTGAAAGGTTCTTTAAAACTGAATAGAGGGATGTGAGGAAAAGAAGGAGGCATCATCACTGCAAAGGTCAGACAGGAGTGTGAGAGAGGGTCACTGTGAAGCAGGGACATGACTTGAATTCTAAATTAAGAACAGAAATCAATTCATCAGAATGAGAGTAAATTCCAAACACAGGAAAGAATGAACTCTTAAAATACAATTATAAATGTTTGCAAAGAATGGTCAATGTTCGGTTGTAGTGAACACAGTCGAAATTTTTGCAAATTGTGCTTGAAGATAAAGGAATGAAGTATATTGTAGACTATGGCAGGCGATGGCTCAGTAGATAAAGCATTTACAAGTGTACAGTTTGGAATTTGGATTCCAAACTCCATGATGTAAATGCCACGTGGGTGAGGAAACTCACCTGTAAATCTAGTGATCCTTTTTTACATTATCATATTTTGTTTTTACTCATATTTTATGTTTTTGGAGAATTTTTTATAATTTTTATTATATTCCCTCCCTACAGTTAGACCCATCCTTCCTTCTATACCCAATTTTGTGTACTTAATATATGTGTGTGTGTGTGATGTGTGTGTGTGTGATGTGTGTGTGTAGTTCTGCCCTTATATTCTTGGGTGTGCATTCTTCCACTGGAAAGTGATCAATCGATACAGAGTGATACTCTTAAAGGAAATTGCCTCTTCCTCTCTCACCATCTATAATTTGCTAATAACTCCTTGACTAGGGATGGGAGTTTGTTCTCATCTCCCATCTCTGTGTTGGGATTCTGTCTGGCTTGAGTTTGTGTAGGTCTTCTGACTACTGTCACAACTACTGAGTTCATATGTGCAATTTCTCTACAGTGTCCAGGAAAGAGTTTCTTTGGAATCATCCACTACCTCAGGTTCTTAAAATATTTCTGTCCCCTCTTCTGCAACAATCCCTGAGTCATGGCGTGGGTAGGTGTGATATAGATGTTCCATTTAAGGATAAACTTTCTTCAGTTCTCACCTTCTGCATCTTGACCAGGTGTGGATCTCTGTTATAATTTCAGTGATTTGAAGGTAGGTACAAGCAAGCTGGATACCTATACTAGCTGTATGAGGGAGGAGTAAGTTAAAGTGTGAAACCCTCCTACAATGAGTAAGATGGAGATTGATGAAATAAGACCGCTTTGTCAACTTTGAAGAGACACATGCATGCACACACATGTGCATGTTGTGATATAAAAGGAGTTTGAATTTATTATCACAAAAAGAAAGATAACTTAAAACAATAAAAGAACTGTGTCTAACTTTTCTTTTTAACTAATTATACTAATTTTCTCTGGAGACTGGATTATAAAGATGGTCGGAGAACCACAGACCATGGTTAGGGGTCCAGTTGAGACTTGAAGATGGTTGAGGATGAGAAGCAACAACACAAAGAGGAATTGAGCAATGCTTTGGTGCATCAGTCAGTAATACAAGGTGATTTGAATGCATTATGATATGCAAGATTCAAGGGTTGGCCAATGAATTAAAATTTCCTAAGTGTTTGGTTTGAAAAATGAAGCAGATTGTACTCTTCAGTATAATTATACATGTCTGAGTATTGAAGACCTAAACTGCAGACTTCCTTTTCTAGTCATGTGAGTGGCAGAGGGACCAATTAAACATCCATGGGCATGTGGCAAATAGTCACAAGTGACAGTCTTTCTTTTCAAACTCCAATGAAAGTATTTGTAGTTAAAAACTTTTAGATTCTTTTCAGTGTTTAAAAATATTTAAGTGTCTATATCTTTGAATCATCAGCATGCTCTAAGATTCATGCTAGGTCTAAAAAATGTGTGTTATAACTTAAAATCATTATTTATTGAGTATTAAATAACAAAAAAAATCTCCTACATGAGTCCTAATAGCCAAACTCTTGTGTTTGAAATGCAACTATTGGCAATTGTTATAGGCATAACTCTTTTTATTGTTATTCAATTTATTGAACTTGACAAATAGTACATTTTTAATTGTATTTCTGGGGCAACCTTGCATTCAGCTACTGCATTATGTCATCTTCAGCAGTGTATGTTTACAGTGAGCCTCAATTTGATAAATATCATATTTCAAACTAACATCACTACCTTTTACTTTTGTAGTGATAAGGGAGCGAAGGACTGTTTTTCGTCCCGCCCGGCTCCCACATGGCTAGCTTATACCCCGAAATAACA
>LOJH01042853.1:0-14111 GCA_001685095.1 Ellobius talpinus
GGACCTCTGGAAGAGCAGGCAATGCTCTTAACCTCTGAGCCACCTCTCCAGCCCTGATAATAATAAATTAAAAATAAAAATAGAAAATGTATAATTTTTATGCCAGGTGGTGGTGACACATGGTTTTAATCCCAGCACTCAGGAGGCAGATCTCTGTTAGTTAGAGGTCAGCCTGGTCTACAACAGCAAGTTCTAAGACAGCCAGGACTGTTATAGAAACCCTATCTTGAAAAAAAATTATATATTTTAAAATACAAAGTTAACATTTATACTTCCTGTCAGGCTCAGGACAATAGTTGTGGCTTGCCTCTCCAGGGTCCCAGCCCCAAGAATCCAGGCTGATGGCCCCACCTCGTTTCTTCTCCCATCTAGCCATGTGACACAGGAGGAAGCAGTCTTAGGATAATGGGACTCTTGGTGCTGTGGCTGACAGCACAGCTTGCTTTTCACAGTTGGCTTTGTGTTCAGCATATCTTCCAGGGGCTTTCGGAGTCCCATGTTGTGAAAAGGTCCCTTCCACAATTACACCACCGCTCACACCTGTTGTAGGAGGCCGCTTGTTTGTTCCGGCTGTCCGGACTTGAATAACCACTCAGAAACTATATAATTTAAATAACTGCTTGGCCAATCACTTAAGCATATTGCTAGCTAGCTCTTCTATCTTTGGCTAACCCATTTCTATTATTTTATATTTTACCACAAAGCTCATGGCCTACCAGCAAGGTTCTACCTGGCAGCTTGCATCTTTCTCCTCTGGCAGCTCCATGGTGTCTCGTGACTCCGCCTTCTCTCCCCCAGCATTCAGTTTAGTTTTCCCCACCTAACTCTACTCTGCCCTATCACAGGCCAATGAAGAGTCTTTATTCACTAACCAATTAAAAACAACATATACAGAAGGGCTTCCTATGTCACACACACACCTGTCTTAGTTTGGGAGTTTCAGCTACTTCAAGGGATTCATTCATTTTTTCTTATTTTTTATAATTGTGTGTATAAAATATGTAACTGATTCTAAAATCTAAAACACAAAACAAGGTGTGACTGACACCCATGCCTCTTTCAGAGCCCTGAGCCTTGTACCCACCCAGAACTGTATCTTTCTTCCCTTAGTTTGTTTTTCATTACATTTATTTATTTAGTTGTTTGGTGCGTGTGTGTGTGCACGCACGCACACACACTACTGCACATATGTGGAGGTCAGAGAGCAGCTTGAAGGAGTTGGTCCTATCCTTTCACCATGTACGACCTGAGGATCAAACTCAGCTCCTCAGGCATATTGACAAGCGTCTTACAGCTTATGAAATAAAGATTTTATTTGAGCTCACAATTCCAGAGAGATAATCAGCCATCATGGTGGGGAGGCATGACAGCAAGCAGCAGGCACGGCAGCTGGAGCAGGAGGCTTTGAGTTTGTATCTTGAACCTCAAGCCAGAAGCAGAGAGAACAAAGGAAAATATTGAGTCTTTAAACTCCCAATGCAGCTTCCAACTTATAAGTCCAACCTCCTGATTTATGTCCTCCAACAGGACCACATCCCCTAATCCTCTTCCAGTGGAGGCCAGATAGTCATATACGTGAGCCTCTGGGGGACATTCTCATTCAAACCACCAGTCTCCTCATGTAGTCCAGGCTGGCCTGGTACTCTGTAGTGCAGGCTGACCTCCAACTCATAATCCTCATGCCTCGGCCTCCAAGTGTGGAGATTACACCAAACTTGTAGCTGACTTTTCTTACCTTGTAATGCAGCCCAGAGTTAGGCTAACTCTAACCCTAACCCTAACCCTCTGGAGCAACAGGAAGATCCCGCCTTCCTCTAAACTATGTAGTTCCCTGTGGCACTTGCTAGGTATAGCTAGTTTCCTTGGAAGAATGTACGGGTAGAGGCTGAGCCTTTTGCTGATACAAATGGCTCTTCCTGCAGTGATATTTTGTTTATGTTTTAACAAATAAAGCTTTTCTGAAGATCAGAGTGCAGAGCTAAGCCACTAGAGGCCAGGGAGTGGTGGTACATGCCTTTAATCCCAGGATTCGGGAGACGGGGGCTCTCTGTTAGTTCAGGGTCACCCTGGGCAACACAAGATTGAATCTGTCTGAAAGAGGAACAGAGCTCACACAAAGGTGATCCCAGCACTTGGGATCCCACACCTTTTAACCCCAGCACTAAGGAGATGGAGACGGGAGCAATGGCTGGGTGGAGAGAGGAATATAAGGCGGAAGGAGACAGGAGCTGAGAGACAGTTGCAGTCTGAGGATCGCCCCTGCAGTGAGAGGAGAAGTCTGAGGACAAGATGGCCTGTTGGACCTGAGCATGGATAGAGGTGAAAGGTCCCAGCCGGCCTCACTGCTCCTCTGACCTTCAGCAGAAACCCCTATATCTGACTCTGGGTTTTTATTAGTAAGACCAACTAGAATTCATGCTGCACTTAGTTATTTTTTTTTTTACTTTTCAGTTTTGAAAATGAAATATTTTATTTCACATTTCTGAGTTTTCAAATAGAAATGTTTGGGTCTTTTGTTTCATCATTGTCTTGGTGTCCCATTGCTGTGAAGAGACACTATGACCACGGCAACTCTTAGTTGGGTCTGGCTTCCAGTTCAGAGGTTTAATCCATTGTCATCATGGCAGGAAGTGTGACGGCAGGCAGAAGTGGTGTTGGAGGGGTATCTGAGAGTTCTATATCTGGATCAGCGGGCAGCGGGAAGAGAGAGCTGCTGGGGCTGAGTTGGGCATTTGAAACCCCAAAGCCCACTCCCAGTGACACATTTCCTCCAGTAAGGCCACACCTACTCTAACAAGGCCACACCTCCTACCTAATCCTGGTCAAGTAGTACCATGCCCTAATGACCAAGCATTCAAATATATGAGCCTATGAGGGCCATTCCTATTCAAACTACCGCAATCATGGTGGTGATTTTTAAATTAGATTCTATTTTCCATATGGCCAGAAGTGGACTGAGGAAAAAGACATACTGGGTTTTCAGATGGGCACGACACAGTCCTGGGGGACAGCTGGGAACATACACCAGCACAGTCCTGGGGGTGGCAGGGAACAGACACAGCTACTCTCTAGTTTTGGTGCAGAACCCAGCCACAAATGTGACTGCTCAGACACTGGAGTTGGGGCTCCTGGAGGAGCTGACCAACGAAGGGTGTGGCATCCCCAGACCAGAGCAAAGGCCTCTTCCTGGGTCACAGTACTGAAGGACAGGCAGGCTTCTGGCTCCATCTCAGCAAACCCTTCACACACCCTCCTCACCCTCCTTGCCTGTCTGCCGACACAGGCTTTCAGGGATGAATCCCAACACCAGTTGCATTTCAGGGATCCTGTATGGCACCATGACGATGGAGCTAGGGGGCAAAGTGACCATTGCGTGCGAGAAGAACAAGCTCCAAGCTGAACTGGACTTCAAGCTCAAGGTAATGGATGCAGCTTGTGGGAGGCAGTGCATGGAGCTCAGGGAGGGAGAGAGGGCTGACCCCCTCCTTCCACATCAGGCGAAGTACCCCAAACAAGTACACCTTTGTATCCTCACAAACAGGGCCCAGGGAGAGAAAGGGTTGTCCACAGGCCACACAGCAGAGCCTGCAGGCCTAAATCCCATCGTCCTAATGGTGAAAGACTACAGATTTGAGTCCAGACTAAGGCACTGGAATGAGGGCATCTTTTTCTAGTAGTGAACCTCACCTCATCTAAGCCATAGTCGTGAGAATGAGTGCCCTGGGTCTCTGAGGGTGTGCCTCTAAGCAGAGCCCTCCTCCTCCCCACTCAGCCAGCGGCCACCTTCTCTTCCAGCCTTTCTTTGGGAGCAGCACCAGCATCAACCAAATCTCTGGGAAGATCATGTCTGGGGAGGAGGTCCTGGCACGCCTCACCGGACACTGGGTAAGACATCATTCCTCAGGAGCCTGGCTGAGCCCTAGGGTGGTCACCAACCAGGCCAGCAACTCTGATGCTGCTGTGCCATCTGGGGCAGGACAGAGATGTGTTTATCAAGGAAGAGGGCAGTGGAGGCACCGAGCTTTTCTGGACTCCGAGTGAGGAGGTCCGCAGGCAGCGGCTGAAGCGGCACACGGTGTTATTGGAAGAACAGAATGATCTGGAGTCTGAGAGGTGAGGCCCTTTGTCCAGGAGCCCTGTTGACCACAGACTGTGCTAGCCAGAGGGGTGGGTTGTCAGGGTCACAATGCTGGGAGCACATTCCAGGGTGTCTGTCAAAGACATCCTCAGAATAGACCCCTCAGGCCAGATCAACTGTCCTGCTGGGGACAGCTGGAGGAGAGGGCCTCATCATAGCCAGCAAGGAGATCCTTGCCAGTGGCAGGTGGGAGCCCAGCTTAGTTCATAGTGTGGAGTCAAAACCTGGGACACCCAGGCTTCCTGCCAGATAGTCAGCCCCCTATTGCTGAAGGCAACCAAGCAGAGAATACTCTAAGCCTCCTTCTGATGTAGAGGGGTCTGATTCTGGGCTGCTGATTAATGGAGCCACCCCACTCTAAGTCCCTGGTGGGTTGGTCCTCTGGCCTGTAGGCTCTGGCAGCATGTCACCAAGGCCATCCGTGAAGGTGACCAGCACAAAGCCACACAGGAGAAGTCTATGCTGGAGGAGGCACAGCGGCAGCGTGCCCGGGAGCATCAGCAGAGCATCACTCCATGGAAGCCACAGCTCTTCCACCAGGACCCACTTACCCAAGAATGGCGCTACCGATACGAGAAGTGAGTGGCTCACAGCACAGCTTCCCCTGCCCAGGGATGACAGTGGGCGGGACATCCTGTGTCAGTCATCCCTCAGGACACGGCCCTTAGTCAGTCTGATGGGAAAACCCTCACTGAGACCCTTCCCAGGGGATTCTGGGTAGTGTCAGGTGACAGTTGAAGCTGGAGCCTGCAGACCGACTCCGTAGTGCTGGCTTTAACTTGGGGGATGTCATGGAGTCTCTAATCTCCTCTCCCTGCCTTCAGCAGTACCTTAAGGATAAGGGATACAGAGGGATGGTCAGACAGGCCCCCTAAGCCTTCCCTGTAGACCCTGAGCAGTGGTCATCCCCTGGGTCATCATGAGAGGCTGAAGTCTAGGCTAGGACAGAACCCTCTCCGGTAAGGGTCATCACCTCTACTGATGGACACCATCTGGACCCTCCAGCCACAGCCCCTGGGACCCCCTGAAGGACATCGCCCAATATGAACAAGATGGGATTCTTCACACACTACAGAGAGAGACTATGTCTGGCCAGACAACCTTCCTAGGGAGTCCCGGGTCCAGGCGCAAGGTCAGTACCCCTCACCAAGGCTCCAGCCCAGGTTTGATCTCAGTGACTGGCTACCACTGAAGCCCTCACTCCCTCCACCTGGCCACCTGACCCTCTTCTCTCAGTGTCCGTGTCTGAGATGTCTCAAACCCTACCTGGCTGCGGGCCTTCACTGACCCCAGGCTTCTCATTACTCCTTTCTTTCCAGTGGGGAACCCAAGATACAGAATATCTGATTCATGGGTATCCTGGGCCTCACAGTTTAAGACTCCATGCAGGTATCAGCTGGCTGCCAGCCTGTTTACCTCCAGAGGCCTCTTTGTCTCATTTTACAGCTAAAGAAACCCAGGCCTAGGGTAGCCTAGGGAGGAAGAGGAGAAGCCAGCATCCATATATGCCTAGGGCCTGGGAAAGGAAGGAAGGAGCCAAAGGGTTGGGGGAACTCCAGGAAAAGAAAAAAAAGGAGAGAAACACAAATTTATGTAAGGTGGGACTAGGAATGTCTCCACCAGGTATACCTAGTCACATGCTCTGAGTTTCAGTGTGAATAGCATTGGCCTTGTGACAACCTGGTGGCCAGACCATGCAGAGATGACTGCTCCTCATTCCTGAAGAGGTCAATGGTTTTATGTTCCTGATGGGAAACTGAGGCCCCAGAGATGGAATGGCTCCAGTTCATGCCCAATGATTTAAACCGCCTTTGTCCAACTGCAAAGCCACTGGGCACATCCTCTGCACACTGCCCTACTCTAGTGCATCCTGACATTAACAGGCCACCATGTCCCCAAAGGGCCCTTGGGAGGAGACCCTAGATATAGTAACTCCATCTCTTTACAGAGGCCTGGCCCTGACTGGCGGCTCCGCAAGGCCAGTGATCAGCCATCTGGCCATAGCCAGGCTACCGAGAGCAGCGGTTCCACACCTGAGTCCTGCCCAGACCTCTCTGATGAGGACTTTGTTCCTAGTGAGTAGCTCCCAGGGTTTCATGCATGCTAAACAGGCTCTGGCCCTGGCTGGTGGAAGCCTTGAACGTTGACTAAGAGGGAAGGCAGAAGGAGAGGACCCGTCCCTGCCTGCAAGCCCCTCTGCAGGATGGTAAGGACCAGGATGTACCTTCCAGAGATGAGGATGCAGGGGCAGGTGTCTTCATAGTACATCTTTACTTGTCCTGCCCTCCCCTCTCCCTATGATATCTGCTTTCTCAGAGTCTGGGGACAGTCAGACCTGATGAGGACTGTAGTCAAGACATGGGGAAAAAAAGAGAGTACTGGATGTGTGGCTTAGTGGTAGAATACCTGCCTAGCATTTATGAAGCCCTGGGTTCAGTCCCAGCACAGCATAAACCCAGCCTGATGATGCACACCCATAACCTAGCACTCCAGAGGTCACATAAGAGGTCAGGGGCTAAGGTGATCTTCAGCTACATAGTGAGTCCAAGACCAGGCTAGGATACATGAAACCTACTTTCAACAATGGGGATTGGGAGAGGACGTGGTCCCAGAGAACGATTTTCCTGAGCTTCGGGGATACTGTTAGAGGTTGCTTGGGTACTGTTCATTGCCCAGCCCCTGACCCTGCCTCTGACCCTTTCCTGATGGGACTCTGCTCATTTGTTGTTACTGGGCCATCTATGTCTCCTCAACATTATTCCCACCTCGGCAGTAGACCAGCCTTGTCTTGGTCACTCATCTCTAATGCTTTCAAGTTAGTTGAGTCTGCATCCCCTACTAACTTAACTTTCCCTGTCTCTTTGTGGCTGACTCCTGAGGATTTCTCAGGTAGTAGATCAGGACCTAGGTCAGCCAGGACATCCCAGCTCACCCTGCTTTCTTACTCCCTGCTGTCTCCATCTTGGACATCCAGGTATTGAGAGCCCATGCCCTCGGTGCAGGCGAGAGGCGCACCGGCTCCGGATGCTACAAGAGGCTGTGCTGTCTATTCGGGAAGCTCAGCAAGAACTGCATAGGTAAGAGCACGGGAGGTGGAGGGACTTGCCAGCGTAGGAGAGTACAACCCTCATTCAGGAGCCAGTGGGCACAGGCAAGGGGCTTAGAAGAAAAGGCAGGGCTAGGGGAGACCCCCTCCCACCCGCTCCAGGTGTGTGAAAGCAGGTAGCAGCCCTCCTGGATCCCTGCAGCTCACCAGCACCTCTGTACAGACTACCCTCAAAGCAAAAGGAGTACCTGAGAGCCATACTATGTGACTTCAGTGGGTATGAACCAGGGTCACACAGTTCCTTCCTGTCAGCACACAATATCATGTGAGGGCTCCGTATGCCATCACACTTGGTTCTTGCCTGTAAAAGGGATTAACAGAGCCAACTGAGAGGGGGCAGAAGGAGTGGGTGTGGAGAGCAAGCTTTGTGCCCATCCTCTAGGCACCCAGAACGGTCCTTGACTCTGATTCCTTCTCAGCTCTTGCCAAGAGAGTTGGTTGATAGGGGTGAGTCATGGAGCAGAGAGAAATGAGTCAGGGCTGGGACACTGAGGAGAGTGGGGCAGGACTGGGATGTGCTGAGTACCTCCTGGGTTAGTCAGGCTCCAAATATACAGCACCACATAGCTGACTAGAGGCCCTTGGGTACCTGTCGGGAGAGGGTGGAATGAACTTAAGACCCTGGGGTCTTGCTGGGCAGTGGTGGAGCACACCATTCATCCCAACGTCAGGAGGCAGAGGCAGGCACATCTCTGAGTTCAAGGCCAGCCTGGTCTACAGAGTGAGTTCTAGGACAGCCAGGGCTACACAGAGAAACTCTGTCTGGGAAAAACAAACAAATGAAAAAGACCCTAGGGCCTGGGGGGCAGAGAGCTTGGAGTGGCTGTATCTTGGCCCCAGGAAAGCTGATGGCTCTGCCAACCTAGCAGCGCTCCCCATGCCAAGTGCCAGTTTCTCTTTACCACATCTGTGAACTCTAGAGGTCAAAAACAAACAAAAAAAACCTTCAGTAATCCACAAGCATGTGTGGAGAAAATTGGCTTGCCATCAGAGGCAAAAAGTACTGGGATCTGAGTCAAACATGACCTCTCTTTCTCTTGTTCTGGGAACTGTATGTCTTGTGGTTTGCCTGCAGATGGCCGACAGTGAAGCCATGAAAATCTCAGTGCTTGCTGCCTTGTTTGCTTTCTCTGCTGCTGTCACATAAATACACATCAGCTAATGAGAGTGAGGAGTCCAAGGACCTCTGGGGTTCTTCTAATGCCACAGTGGGGAGCCCCAGACCCAGAAGGCTGACAGAGGGCTGAGGGGGTGTGAAATAGGCTGTGTACAGCCTGCTAAGAAGAAGGTCTTCCTAGAGGTGCTTGACCAGGTTCCTAGGTATCCTTTGGTCAGTCTAGGTTGATGCCTCTAGCCGATGTCTCAACAGTACAATGACTTTTGTTTTTCCATCCATTCCTTACCCAAGCAGTGTGGGCAAAGAAAGGGAAACCTGGCACCCCCCAAAAGGACTGTTGCCATTCAGGAAACAGAGCTCAGACACCGAAGTCCAAGCTTGGTGGATTTGCTCCTATGTCCCTGGCTGGCACACAGCCTGGGACGTCAACAAGACACTGACTGTTTCACATTCTAGAGGCTGAAAGTTCAAAATAGAAATTTCAGGCCTGGCTCTTCCCTGTGCCCTGTCCTTGGCTTGCAGCCATGGTCATCTTCTGAGTGTCTCTGTCTCGAGCCCCTCTTAGAATCTCAGTCTATATTAAGGGCCCACCCTAGTGAACCTTTGAATGTAGCTACCCCTTCAGAGATCTTAGCTCCAAATAGCTGAGGGGACTTCAGCACAGGTTTGAGGAGGAGGACACCATCAGCCATCACCCCAGGGGTGGTAGGAAGGATGCAAGAAGCCTATTCCTCAAGCCCAGACCCTCCTGTCCCACAATTGATATCCAAGAAGCACAGCCCAAGTTCCTGCCCTGGGACCCCTCTCTCTAAGGAGCCCCCCACCCACCCTGTAATCATGTTCCTGGCAGGCAGACCTGCCATCCTGTCTCATACTCCCTTGTAGGTTAGGAGGGTAGCCATGTTGGTGTTGACACAGCCTCCGCTCCTGTCTTTGCAGGCACCTCTCAGCCATGTTGAGCTCCACAGTGCATGCTGGGCAGCCATCAGCCCCCAGCCTCCTGCAGAACCCCCGCTCCTGGTTCCTGCTCTGCATCTTCCTGACATGTCAGCTATTCATTAATTATATCCTCAAATAAGAGCCCTTGGGGTCTCCAGGGTAATGTCTGCAGAGCCCCCTCCTAGGCACCCAGCACTTTACACCAGCCCACGGAGGCAGTGAAGCCCACAGGCGTGGCCACTGGGACAGAAGGGTCCTCGTACAAGAGGATGACAGGTGGGACCTGGGACTCTGAGGGTGCTGTGACCCCAGCTGTAGGACACTCCAGGGAGCATTGGCCTCCCCTCCAGGGCCCTCCACCTAGCACCGGCCTTAACGCTAAAGCCAAATGCAGTTTCTGCCCTGAAGTGTGCCCCTGGGCATCTCAAGTTGACACTCCCAAGCCAGCCCCCACTTAGATCTGGGGGTCAGGAGGACCTATGCAGGCTCTGGATAGCCACTCACTTCAGTGCAGGAGAAAGCAAGGAGGTTTCCAGGAGCAGCGGGAAGGAAGACCCCAGGACTTCTCCGGGTTCTTTGGGTTATGACGTTGACTTCTGGACAGTCTGCCCGCTCAAGCACTGAGAAGCTGTGGCTGCTCTGGTGAGGACATTGGGGCTTTTATCCTGTTATTAAGCTGTTTGGACAGGAGCCTGTTCAGGGAGTTACTGCACCCACACCTGCCCTACAGCCAGAGGAACCTACCTGTGCCAGGGGAGTACCCTGGCCAACTGCAGTATGAACTTGTAAGCAAGAGAAGTGCCCAGGGGGTACCCCCAAAGGCCAGGGAGCCTCAAGCTTGCCACATGCCCTGACCAACACAGTCTTCCCATTCTGTTGACATTCTGAATATGTAGAGTTGCAATATTCCAGGCAGCTGTGTGCAATGACCAGCCTCTGCATCTGGCCCCCAGCCCTGTGTAGGTGGCCCTCTGTGCGTGCGTGTGCATATGTGTGGGCACCTACACGTACTCACATTCGGAGCCTTAATACCTTGTTGGTGCCATCTCCACTGTAACTGATCCTTTCAAGTTTTGTATCCATTTGTCTCTCTCCTTCCCCAGCCTGGGGGTGTGTCTGCTCCATGCCTTGAAATAAATGGAAATACATGTGTGTTCTCTTCTTGGGGGATCCTTGAGCACAAGGAAGAACTTCTGGGAAGGTGGAAAAACTGTGTAATAGGGCTCTCTTGAGCTGGAGGTACCAAGTGTGGGGTCCAAAAGGTGGGGTGCAGGTTCACAGTGTGGAGTGAGAAGATGGCCCATCTGGAGCCCTTGGGAGCCAGGGAGCAACTGTGGACATGGGAAGGATGATGCCTGTCGGGCATTCTGGGGAGCTACCAGAACTGGGAAAGTGAGGGAAAGGATGGGGGCCTAGTTCTTTAAGTCACCACAAAGGAGTTTCTAAGACTGGTCAGCCTGCTGTTGCCAGCATGGTGATGCTGAAACGATTAAGCTTCTGTATGCTCACATAGCTTGGAGGTATCCAGAGTAGCCCTAGGTGTTTGGCAACACACCCCACAGCACCTCAAAGAGAAGCTGTAGCCCGCTTAACAACACATGGAAGATAACAGAGACCAGAGGGAACGAAGGTGGCCAGGCAACACCCAGGAGAGGGTGGGGCAAAGAAGAGCCACATGGGATCACATCCACCCACCCACCCCAGGACTCTAGAGGACCCTGCTCGTGGGACCTCCATGAAACAGCCAGTCACCCTAAAGCATGGGTACCTGCAGGTGGCCAGTTTATACCACAGACATCTCTTTCTGGTGTAGACAGGAAGCCCTGAACCCTCACCTTGTCTCCTGCACCTTGTGCCCATGTGCAACTAGGGCCTGTCTCTCCCAGCACCATCATATACCCTGGAGTTTTGGAATGTCTTCTTCCTGAATTCTACTCCTGTTTCTTTATAAACTTAATAAACTCATTCAGTAGGGGGCTGTAATACAGACTTCAGCCCTTTATAAAAATATACACACACTGGGCTGGAGAGAGAGTTCTGCAGTTAAGTGCACAGGTGCTCTTACAGAGGACCTCAGTTCTATTCCCAGCACCCCCATGACAGCTCACAGCCATCTGTGACTCCAGTTCCAGGGATGTGAGCAATGCCCTCTCTGGACTCCATGGTCCACTTACATATATACAAGAAAAACAGTCATACACATAAAAAAAACTTTTTAAAAAAAGTACAAAAATAAAAATGTTGATTTCTATTTTATTAATTTTATATCTTTATTCACATTTGTTATGCATGTATGTCTGTTCACCATATGCATGCCTGGTCCTGTGGAGGTCAGAAGAGGGCATCAGGTCCCCTGGAACAGGAGTTAAAAGTGACTGTGAGTCACTGTGTGTGTGCCCAGGTCCTCTGTTAAGAGCTTCCAGTGCTCATAACCACTGAGCCATCTCTGCAGTTCCTTGATTTCTATTTCTATTAATAGACTTGAGCCAGATGTTCATGGGGGAAAGAGCAGCCTCCTTAGTAAATGGATATCCATGTGTGAAAGAGTGAAGCTGGACCCTTCTGAATTCAAGTCCAGCAAGATGTCATCCCTGCTCTGTAGAGGTAGAAGGAGGTTAAAGGTTATTTAACCTGATTTGAGGTAAGCCTGGGTTATGTGAGTCCCTCTTGGCTTCTCAAATGCCAACACAGGCGTGCACCTTCATGTCCAGTCAAAAGACCCACAAGAGCACAGAGTGTGAGCAGCGTCACTGGTCATGAGAACAAAACCATGCAAGACACTTCACATCCATGAGGACAGCTACTAATTTGAAACAAAATAAAACCTAAGCCAGGGAAACCAGAAACGTTTGGGAGGATGTGGAGTGATTGTAACCTTACACACTGCTGGTGGGCACAGGAGTCGTACAGATGCTGTGGAAAGTTGCATGGATATTCCCTGAAATATTACAAATAGCATCAATGGATCAAACCAGCCCACCTCTGGGTATATCCCTACAAGATCTCAGACCTATCTGCACATCTTTGTTCTCAGAAGTATTATTTTCTCAACATCCCAAAGATGGGAGCAGCCAAAGGTCCACAGGTAGATGAATGAATGAAGAAATACAGTCTGTATATTTAGTGGAATGTCATTCAGCCTTGAAAAGAACAGAAGTTCTGACATAACAATATGATAAGCCTTGAAGACAGCATGCTAAGTGGAATAAGCCTGGCCCCAGGGGCAAGTGTGGTTGTACTCCCAGGTGGTCCTGGAGCAACAAGATGACAGCCGGGAAACCACAGGCTGGTCACAAAGCTGGAAAGCAAGTGTCTGCTAGGGGACAGAGGTCAGTGAGGGAAGATGAGAAAGTTCTAGAGGATGGTGTGGAGATGGCTGCACAGTGACGTAAAGACACCTCGGGTTAACCAGCTGGGTTCTGAAAGTGGATGAGATATATTAAGTTCTGCATGACGTCTGTTTTACCAAATTCTATAATACTCAGCAAACTCTTGGGAATATGTATAAGTGTTACAGCCCAGATGGAAAGGTATCCTGGCAGCTAGGAGCCAAGGGATACTACAATGTCACACTGCACAATAAACCTTACACGAGATTTTTGGGGAGAGAAAAAAACAGGAGGGTGTCTGCCTCTGCTCCAGCGAGAAACAGCAGCAAACTGAAGCAGATACAGGCAGGTATAGAGGTTCTTGGGAGGGGGTGGAACTTTTCAGGGTGGAGCTTTCCAGGAAGAAGATTGGTAGGATTTCATGGCCAGAGACTGGGCTTTTTACTCTGTAGGGTATAGGCAGGGTCCAGCAGTTAGAGTATTCTGTGGGTAGAACTGGCAGTTAGAAATTCTCAGGGGAGGGACCTGGCCACTCTTGTGGCTTGAGAGTCTTACGACATGGATGTCTCCTGTGTTGGAAGACAGAAGTCAGTTCCCTCTGTCCTCGGGAGGGCCAGTGTGGTGCAGTCTGTTTGGGCTCTTGCTGCTGCTTTCATGCGCACGTTAGTGGTTTTGCTGCTTTTCATGCTCTTGGTGCAAGTGGGTCATTCCAGTGACCAGGCTCTGGCTGACAGGCCATGGAGGCATGGGAGGGCAAGGCTGGGAGATAGGTAGGTCAGAAGGCTCTGAGCCTAGAGGGCAACTCTGGTTAGATTGGCTGTGAGCGGCAAAGGCCAAGGAAGATCAAAAGTTCAAGCCAGAGGCTGAAGAGATGACTCAGAAGTTAGGAGCCTGGCAGCCCTTCCAGAGGACCCAGTTTCAATTCCCAGCACCCCCATGGAAGCTCACAACCATTTGAAACTCCTGTTTCAGGAAATCCGATCCCCTCTTCTGGCCTCCTTGGGTACTGCATACATGGGGTATACAGACATACCTGTAAGCAAAACAACTACACACATTTAAAAAAGTAATTAAATTCTACTTTGAAAAGAGGAACCCCTTAATGAGTCATAGTGGTTACCAGATTGCCCCCTCCCACCTCTGCTGCATTAAATCCAATTGAGTCAAATTAAAACATAAAATGATACAATAGAGGAAATAGACTCATCAGTTAAAGAAAACATTAAATCTAACAAAAGCTTAACCCAAAATATCCATGAAACGTGGGACAGCATAAAAAGGCCAAATCTTAGAATAATAGTTTATTATTCTAAGTTTAGAATAATATAATAATAATATATTAGATATAATTTATATTAGAAATATAAATATAATTTATATTAGAAAAATATAGAATTAATAGTTTATTAGAATAATAACTTCTTTTATAAGAAGGAGAAGAAGTTCAACTCAAAGGCACAGAAAATTTATTTAACAAAATCA
>LOJH01042854.1:0-14110 GCA_001685095.1 Ellobius talpinus
GGATCTTCTGGTACAGGATCAGGGCCCCTTGCTGGCCAGGGACCTCGCAGACCCTACTTCAGTCTCTTTAATGGTTGGTATTGTTACTGAGATGGCAGGCATGTGCCAGCAAGTATTTCTATAAAACGGTTTTCTACTCTGATGTTTGTATCTATGCAATACTATAGCAGAGACAATAAGGAGAATCTATTTCATTCTTCAAACTAAGGAGAAAGTAACACAATTTTCTTATGTATCTCTATATTAGCTATGTCAGTTGTTTTGAATGAAGCATACTATAGTTTCAAATGTGACACATTGTAACAGGTACGTGTTTAGGAAGGAGAGAATCTTTTCATTAAGGAACACTCCAGAACCGTGATTATCAACCTTCCTAATGCTGTAATCCTTTAATACAGTTCCTCATGTATTAACCATGAAATTATTGTCATTGTTACATTGTATCTACAATTTTGTTACTATTTTGAATCATAATGTAGGCATGCCTGTTTTGCAATGGTCTTAGGTGACCCCTGTGGAAGGGTTGTTCCAACCCCAAAAGGGTCATAACCCACAGGTTGAGAAATGCTGCTTTAGATGATCTGTGAGAGTATGTAGTTATTTTTGGTGAGAGAATTAAATAATGTGTATATAATTTCACAATAACTGTAATAAATAGAAACAAACTTAACCACTGTTGAAACGAAAAAAATCAGTACTAAAAAGCAGGTTGGTAAAGTTTGCTAAGAAATGTAATTAGTGCTTATTGACAATTTCATTACATGCAGTCTTAAAGCTTCTGGAACTGCAGAGTGTGGGAAGGAGAGGGAGATAGAGAAGGGAAAGAGAGACTCTTCTTGGGTTTTGGTTTGCAGTCATCTGGGTGAAACACTAAACCCTTTCACTATAGGTGGCTATTCCCTTCTTGTTTCTTTATGAGGAGTCTCCGTGTCTAGGTTTAGACAACAGATTGCAGCCATAAGCTTTTGTCCTTATACACTGGGCAGTCAAAAGTGGTAGAGTCATGCCTTGAGAGGAGCTCTGTTTCCTAAATTCCACAGCTGAAGGGAAGGTTATCAGAAAGGCAGCACAGCTTTGATGTTACCTAGTCCTCAGTGAGAAGGAGCCATGCTGTCTTCCTGTTTTTATACCTGTCTCATCCCCTTGGAGACCTGTGAAACTTGTTTTATTATCCCAATAATTAAACAAACACTATTAAGCTGAAAAATTAATTAAAAACCTGTTAAGTTGAATTATGAATATTGATCACCTGACTGTTATTTGAAAGATCTCAAATTCTCTTCCTTTGCTTCAACACTATTGAGAAGATTTTATTAATTAATGGAAATGGATATGCTCCTTTTCAAGGTTACTGTTTCTACTTTTTCTATAGTTAGCTTTAAAATGTTGTTTAATTGTAATCAATGTGCACAATTTTCTTAAAGAGTAAAAAACTAACTTGATCAACTATGTGAGAACACTGTAGGATTAAATATAAAATTTTGAGTCAAAATTTATATGTTTCAGAGTATAAACAAGAAGAATATCTGCAGGCTATTTTGATAACAGCAAAAAAATAAATTCAAAGTAAAAACTATCATTTAGATCGGGCTTACTTTCTAAGTCTGCTAATTAATTCAGTTATTGAATATCAATATCTCACATAAAATAAGTTACTTAAGAGTGTGAATGATCATGGCAATTAAATCTGTTAGAAAAAAACAGCTTAATATACCATAGGCATTTTATGAATATCCCATTTTTCTTTTCTTTCCTTGAGACAATATTTCTTCAGAAAATATATGAATAAAAATAAAAACAAGATAGGCTATACAAATAATAAAAATTTAGAGGCAATTGCAACAAAAATAATTAATTGAATAATAAAATTATAATCATATTGCTTTGGCTAGCATAAGTTTTATGGTCAATTAGAGAGAAAAATTCTAGCAGAATAATTACAAGTAAGTACATAAGGAAAATACCAGGAGCAATAAAACCAATTCAGGGAACTTCTTAGCAGACTATTTATTCTTAAATAAGTGAGATATACATTGAGAAACTGAGAGAAAGAAAGGATATGAACTTTTAATCCTAGAAAATAAAAGGCATAAACACTCACATTATAAACAATGTTAATTTTGATAACTCAAAAATCAAGTTATTTTCTGAATAAGATAGGAGAAAATAATTGAAAAAATATGAAGTCAGATGTGTGATACGAGCTTGGAAACATGTAAAGTTATATTTTTCAGGGAGACCACATGGTTCTTCTTCATCAGTGATTTCACTGCATCCATTCACTCATATGAAGTCTATTGCAAACACAGCTAGTAGAATAAAGAGGAATAAAGTGGCACCCGTATCTTAACTGGTGTCACAGGAAGTCCCACATCTTCCTTCTTGTATGTGTCTATGCTAAAATCCCAAGCAAGGTAAGTATCTGATAGATAAGGACATAAAGAATGAAGGTGTGTGTGTTGGGGGGGTAGTAGATGGTTCTCAACTGGGTGACACCAGCTGAGCTGCCTTAGACCAGCCCAGCTACAAAAGACTCTGACATGCTGAAAATGCCMAAAGGAAAGTTGCTCACTTGCACAAAGATGAGCAAAATGAGCCAGCTCAGTGGAGTCCATCCAGACACATGTATTTGACTAAGTAACACAAGAGTATAGGAAGTATATTTTATCCTTCTCTGATACTTAGACAATATGGCAGTCTGAGGTCATAGCTTGCAACAAAAGCTAACAGTCAAGGTTCAGTGCTGAAGGCCTTGAATCCAAGCAAATACAAACATTTTTTCACTTTTGCAAAATAAATTTTAGTACAATTTACAGTTAAAATAGCAAAACACTAGACAGGCAGACGATCCAATAGATTGCTAATTTCTGGTGAAGGACAGTATGGAGTTAATCGGACATAGAGTCATATAAACCCAAGCAAGGAATTGAGGAGCATCTGATGTTGGCATAATTTGCATATGATGCATTGTAAATAAAGTATGTCAACTGTGGTATATATCACTGTGGAAGCTGTGGTGTAATTGTGATGAAGGAATGCTGGAGTAGTCTATAGAGGCAGTAGAAGGAAGAACAAATTAGAGATAATTCTCAAAGACAGGCATATATTAAATTTTCCTGGCATAGTTATCATAATAATGACTTTAAAAATGTGTGATTTTAAAACAAATCTGAAAATAATTCATTCAAAATGAAAGAATGAGATTTAATATCTCTTTCCAGTCATTGATAAAGCTGAGTCAAATTATATCGTTTCTTTTCCTGTAGCACCATCATCAGAGATGCAGCTTGAGAACTGTTCTGGGTATATGTGTATACAGGAGGCTGACATCCTTGTACATTCGCAACATAAAAGCCTAATGCACATTCATAAGGGAAGTGTGCTAGTTGAATTTCCATCACTATCCCAGAATTCCTGAAACAATTAACCTACACCAAGAAAATGTTTCTTTTCATTCACAGATCATAAAAGTTGGACCACCTCACATGGGTGCTACTTTGGTGAAATTTTAGTATCATTCAATATCTAAACTATAATATTTATTCTAGAAGTACCAGCCATATATTCAGTTTCTAATGTTATTTTAAACTATTTCTATGTAAATTAAAAATACCAATAAAAGGACCAATTTGTTCCTGGAAGGTTGATTGATATCTTTATAATAGATTTTTTAGGTATCAAGATCATTAATATTATTAATTAATTAATAATCAATAAGACAATCTTTCTTGGGGTAAAAAATGTGCTCTTGTATATTTAAGGATGCTTAATAGCACTCTTGTCCTCTACTGACAAGGATCCCAATAGTATTGCTGTACTTCTGATAACCAAAATATTCCCATTCTTTGCCAAACTTACCTCTGCCTTGTTAAAATTAATTTGGATGAAGAAGAGTTACCTTAAAGAGTAAGTGAGGGCTTTTCTATATAGAGAATATGTCAGTTCTCTATATAGAACAAATATTTAACAAATATTTAATGACAGGACTACATACTGTTTCTGAATCATTAGTTATTGTCGGAGGCTGCTCTTTCATTCCTGGCAGCCCAGACTCAAAATAACCACACAGAAATTGTATTAATTAATCACTGCTTGACCTTTTAGGTCTAGCTTCTTAATGGCTAGCTCCTACATCTTAAATTAACCCATTTCCATTATTTTATGTTTTACCACGAGGCTCGTGATTTACTGACAAGGTTCCTGTGTGTCTGTTTCTTGTGGCAGCTATATGGCATTTCCCTGACTCCACCTACTCTCTCACAATATCTCTTCCAGCCTGACTATATCTGCCTTACCATAGGCTCAAGGAGCTTCTTTATTTACCAATGGCAATAAAACATATTCACAGCATACAGAGAAGCATCCCACATCAATTAGTTAATTTTATTCCTTTTAGGAGATTAATACAAAATAATATTCTGGTGTTTAAAAGTGTTTGATGTATATATTACCTTTGCTAAAGCCTTACCAAGGCATTTCACTTACAAGACCTACTTAAGTGTTTTAAATATTGAGAGGTTGAGTTATACATTTATTTTACTATTCACATGATACCAATAATAAGAACACCCAAATATATAACTATACTTAAAAAAATTAAAGAAATTTAGTTACCAAGTTTGACATGTCTGAACATTATCACGAGCACAAATAAAGATGCCTTTTTCTGACAGATTTAAATAAAATAATATTATAATTTCAAATTTTGAACTTTAAAAAGCTAAATAGATTTATGTATTTTTAAATTTATAAACCTAATGAATTGAAAATCAATGATAATCTATCAATTCTAAATATTCTTTTATCTATACATGGAAAGCATATCTCAATAGCATAATTTTAAAGTCATATTAACAGAGACTCAATAGGGTTTGCAGAAGACATGTAGTCAGCAAAGTCAAGCCCAAGCAGGAGAGCTTCCAGGGTAAAAGGGGCATGGTCTAGAGCAATGATTCTAAACCTTCCTAATGTTACAACACTTCAATACAGTTCCTCATGTTATGGTGACCTCAAACCATAAAATTATTTCCTTGCTACTTCCAGAACTGTAATTTTGTTTCTCATATGAATCATAACGTAAATATCTGATGCATAGGAGATCTGATATTTGACCCCCAAAGGGATTGCAACCCACAAGTTGAGAGCTATTGGTCTACAGGAATCAGGGAAGGCCTGAGAGGACAGAGCAGGAGATAGAGAGGCACTATCATGGCTAATACAGTGCCACAGTGGCAGCAGATGGGGCAATATGGAAGAGTTTGGAATCAGATGCAGGTACTACGACATTCCAAGCCATTTACAGGCATTTTCTGCTTTCTTTGAATATTTTCTCAGGTAAACCATGCTCTGCTATAAACAACAGCAAATTTTATAATCGCAAATGGTTGTATATGACAACCATTCTTTAAACATTCTGTGAAATCCAGAACAAGATCATTTGGAGACAGAACTGAGGGTAGGCTGCTCAATTAAGATCCGTCTTCATGTATATGTGTAGGCATGCATCAAGTTAACAAAAAGCAGCACAATGACTGCTTGTCAACTTGATACACAAGCATGACACTTACATCCTCTCCTTCCTTGTTTATTCCTTAAAGCTCAAAAACACATGCGACTTTAAAAATCCCACAGTCTCTCGACTGTGGGCTCCTGTAAAACAAAGAATGTAGCATACTTTATTACTCCACAATAAAATCAAAGAAAAACCAAAGTCCAATGCTTTAAAAGTTTAATGGTTGTTGTCTGACCCACTCCCAATCCTATCATCTGGTCTCTGAAGTGCTCCATTATTCCAGTGCTGTTATTCACAGCACAACAGCTTATTTCAAAGGTTCTGACTCGCAAGACTCCATAGCTACTGCTGTCACTGATGGTAAGCCCCTGGTACTTACTGACATCCCGGAAATGTTGGGGTCTCCACTCAAGGTAGGCTATACCTTCACCAATGAGTTCCCCGGGGGACTCTTCTGGGACTATTGTCACAAGATGCCATATCCCAACGTCTCTTCAAAACCTGTCTCATCCTGAAGCTTCTATTTCAACTGAGGTTACACTTCTGCCAGTTTCTTCTCCTGACCTGTCATGAGGCCATGCCTCAGCTACCCTCCATGATCATGTCATGCCTTCCAAGTCAGGAGCACCTAGGAAACTGTTACAAAACACAAAGCTGGCTGCCTGCAAAAGGTACAGCCTTGGCCTGCTCGGGACCAAAGTTTCTGTGTGCTGCCTCTGAAGAAACACTTTCCAGAAGTTTTTCCCTCAATTAGGCTGGTATCTTTTTAATCACTGTTAATTTTTCAGCTCCAGCTGACCAGCACTGATTGTCCCAGCAAAGCAAAGGCGTCACTTTAATGGTTCTGGTCTCTTGTTAATCGCTGTCAATTCTTCAGCCCCAGCTGATCAGAACCACAGATTTTTAATTCAAAATATCGAACCGCCCCCAAAGTTATTTATTTCCTTCTGAAACTTTACAAATCATCTGTAGTACTGTCAGCATTATCTTCTAAGTTCCCACAACTGCCCATTAAGCACTGAACACTCAATGACTTTTCTAGACCAAAATTCTAGATACTTTAAAATCCTCACCTCAACCAACATGGTCAGATCTATCAGAGAAATAGTGACACCACTCTCTTTCATAGTTAGGGTTTCTATTTCTGTCATAAAACTCCATGATGGAAAGGAATGTGGGGAGGGAAGGGCTGACTTTATCTTACAGTTTGGAGTTCATTGCCCACTGAAGTCAGGGCAGGAACTCAAGCAGGGCAGGTACCTGGAGGCAGAAGTCATGGAGGAGAGCTACTTATTCATTAGGCCCTCAGGACTTGAACAGTCTGTGTACTTAACCATCAAAGACCATCTGCCCAGGGCAGTATCCCTCTTTCCAGGGATGTCCAAGTCTGTCAAGTTGACGAGAAAACAAACACAAAGACAAATAAAATAATGGCAGACTGATTAGCAAATTTAACTTAGATCCTCCATCAGAGAAGCAGTTTCTCTCTATTTTAATTTTCCTGTCTAATTCTACCTCTGGTTATTGTATTTAGTGTGTTTACATATTTATTTACCCATTATCTGTCTATTAAAATTATAAGTTTAACCAGAATACATATATATATAACAATATATAACAATATATATAACAATATATATATATAACAATATATATAACAATATATATATATATTTCGAGCCTTTCCAGTACTTTATCTTGCTGAAAGAGTCCTCTGCCATCTGGTTAGAATAAGCACCTATCAAGGGGTATGTGACTCTGATCACATGGCTTCAACTCTGTACCTATAAACTCCAACATCTTAACTTGTAATACAAAGTCTGCTTGTGAGAATCTGAGGACTAAGTACCATAGTAGGGTCCATGCTCAGAGTAGGCCTGTATTCTCTGCAGCATAATTAACCATGGTTATAAAGTACATGTTAGTTCCTGGCAGAATTGAGTATGGGTGTTACTTTAAGATTTCTCTCAAAGTTTTTAATATGCTCAATTGAGAAAGCACAGAAGGAAGATCAGCCATTCAGATTCTGAAAGGTGAACCACATTGTAGCGTTGCTATAATTATCATCCGACATATGGCAGGTTTTATTTTAAGAAAATATATTATTTGTCTTGCCATCCAAAAACAGTCAAAAGGCAAATACAAAAGATTATAAAATAATTATTGATTTTTTAAAAAAGTGCTTTTAGCTTTCTACTACAAACTCAATCTGTATTCTGCGTACTGGTACAGTAAGTATGAGTTAGAGTCACATATATTATCAGTCTGAACTTTTTGGCAGAGAAAATATCAAATTTTATCTCTCCAGGTGACTGATTATTATGAAAATTCAAGACCATACAACTTTAATTAAATTTAACCTTCTGAAAGTGTGTTTTATTCGAGGAATATTAGGTAACATTTCTCAAGAGTGTCAATTATTTTGAAATATTGGTAGCTAATGACAAGAGTTTTATTTCAGGCAGAAAAGAAATCAAGATATGGGCCTTGTTTCCTGCTATTTTCAGGGATTTGTATATACATGTTCCCAGTGGAAAGAGCATGCAACACTTTGGGCTGTGTAACAACTGTTGCTTATAAGTTAGAGACACACAATGACCAGAAATTTAATGTTTTGAGTTCAGCAAAACAGGGAACTTCACTGCAAAGTACATGAATTATTAATCACTTTTGGGTTATTGTTCCCTAGGTCTCTGAAATTTGCTGAATATTCTCATGCTTTATGAATCCTTAAGCCTGCATTTGCAAAATGTGGCATTTCCGATAAAGCTCTCCTAGAGTACATACCGTGGGATGGCACAGATGCTGCCCTAATCCTGGGCACTCTTCTCTATCAGTGAGAACACTTGACATTTCATCAACCACAGTGTTTGAGGACCAGGTAGATGCTCACTGGGTGTGGAAGTGCCATTGAGGCTGAGTAGGCCACTTGTCATTGATTGGCCTCCTACGCAACTCTTGCAGGCTTCCGACTGGATCTGTGCATGCTACATGCACTTCACCTTTGCCCCGTTGTGCTGGAAGGAATAACTTTCTTAGCCTGACCCAAACATTTCTCAATTTAGTATAACCTTTCAGCCACTGCAAGTCACTCACATGTCTGTTTTGTCACATGGAGGAGACAACTTCAAGGTTTCTGATATTAAGAAGCATTAAAAAGACCATGTCATAAACCTCTGCCTAATACTAACATATACAAGCTGAAGTTGTTTTCTTCCCAGCCATTACACTCAACTTGACCCCTAGTTGTCCTATCCTCAGTATTTCACTTGCTAACTAATGGACATAAATAAATAACACTGTATGCTATTTAAATATTATATTGGTCAATGCAACACTTAAGTTGCAGAATTAAAATTTGTATATTTCTAAAATAACAAGACATATCTGTTGGGTTGGTTTTGCTCATCATTAAAATGAGGAAATACTCCATTTTTTTTCTAAGAAACGATTGAACAAAGATTTTCAGGGTAGTTCAGTATTCAGCTAGTGATGGCATGTATCTTTCAGCACAATACCTTTGAGACTATGCATTTTATTAATCCCCAGATTAGTGAGAAGTAATATTACTTTCTTCATTTAATTTCACAGTGGATCAAAACCATCTGAAGTTGTGAAAGTCTAGAATTTAAGAAAGAGTTGGCGTGTACTCTCATCATGTATCATTAATAATGAATTCAGAACACTTACTCATCACCAAGGCAGCATTTTCATCAGTATTTTCTCTTTAACAAAATTTGTGTGTGTGTTTAAATGTTTCTTATGCATAGTGTGTGTGTGTGCACATGTGTGTGCATGTACACATATATGTGGAAGTCAAGAAAAACCTCAGGTGTCTTCCCAAGTGGTGTCTACCTTTTTGATGTTTCTAACCTTTGCTTTTCATGGTTCTGAACTCACCAAGTAGGCTAGGCTACTGTGTCTCAAGTTCCTTATGAGACTAAAATAAACTGAGGAAACCAGTAATCATAAATCACCTCCCTTTAGGGACTATCTATGGGAATAATCCAAGTAAAGCTTTGATATTAACTGATCAAAGGTTTGATCTTATTTTTATAAATAAAATTCAGATTTTAACAGACCAAAGCTAATGTTTTAAAGCACAACATCCCTCCTTTTTCTAATCTTTTCAGACAAATTAAATCAAACTTTGTGGTGGAACATTTTACAATGGACAAGTACTTAATTATTAAATATATACTTATTTCTAGCATATTTTATTTTACAACTGTGTTTCTAATTTTCATATTTTAAATGAACCTATAATTCATGATTTGTTTTATTCTAAGCTTTACAAATATGCCTGAAGCATGTAACAGGCAACACTAGTCATGTCTTATCTTGTAAGCAAAAAGGACAGGAAGCAATGGTGGTCGACAGCTCATCAACATTTGTGAGAACATGATCTCAACGCTCTAAGGACCTCCCAGTCGACTCCACCACTTCCCAATAGACCCCAGCTATAAACTATGCCTTTAACATATGGACTTTGGAGGGAAAGATCCAGATCCCAACTGCAGCAGAATTACTGAGGTCCTAGGAATATAGTTCCTACTATGCTCTCTGCTTGCCAGAGTATCTTATCCCTGACACAGGTCATGAAGTCATATTTAATCCTCTTTGTGTACCTGCATAGTAGCCTCATCTGTTCCTTCTCAAGTGCAGTGTGTACCAATTATATTGTAAACAAAAAATTCTGAGTGAACAAACCATTGTAGTCTCCTGCCCTTTCAATGCTGCCTATATAACACTCACAGAGGAGAAAGCTACTCCAGCCCAAGGATGATTTTTCTAGATTGTTTTTTCGGGACAAGATTTCTCTGTGGCTTTGGTGCCTATCCTACAACTCACTCTGTAGACCATGCTGAACTTGAACTCATAGAGATCTTCCTTCTCTGCAACCCTCATGCTGGGATTAAAGGTGTGTACCACCACAGCCCAGCTCAACACTGACAAACCTTATACCACTCACAGAGACCAAGATTCTCCAGCCCAAGGATGAGCCACACTTAATAACTCTACTCTCACTCTGACTCTGGGAAAATGTACACAGAAGTGCAAAGAAAACCAACACACAGTATTATAGGTATCAGAATATGAAATATATACACAAGGTTCGGAATAACTCATAGTTTAAAGTAAAAGTAAAGTAAAAGAAAACTTTAGAATTAGCCTTTCTCAAGGAAAGATTTCTTTGACATCTTTATTCAATGATGGAAAAAAATGAAGAAATGACTTAGTTCTTTCTGCATTTGTTCATGAGTAACCGAGAATTACACTTACAATTATGCTGGACACCATGACCATCTACACATGTTTTGTGAATGTTATATTTATTTAGCCCCAACAAACCTCTGTACTTTTTGGAGGTGTCTAAATTAATGTCACTGTCCACTGAAAACTCATAGGTAATAATATAAATGGATCCAGGGTCTCAAGAAAGACTACATAGTCCAAAGTATTTTGGCAAGGCAAAAAAATATTTCTGCAGAAGGGTGTATAGATATGTTTAAGGAAGTGCATCCTTTGAATGCTCTTTTTAATTTTTTCCTTTTTTCTTTTTTCTTCTCTCATGCAATACATCCTGACTGCATCCTCTTCTCCTTCCATTCTTTCCAGTTACCTGCTCCCTCTCCTCTCCTCCAGATCCACTGCTCCTCTATTTCCCATTAGAAAAGAGCAGGCCTCCTTGGGATAGCAACTAAATATAGCATGACAAGATGCAATAAGACTATACAAAAACCCTCATTTCAATCCTGGACAAGTCAACCCAGTAGGAGGAAAAGGGTCCCAAGAGCAGGGAACATAGTCAGGAATGCCTCCACTCCCATGGTTAAGAGTCCCACAAAAACCCCAAGCTAAACAACCACAGCATATTTGCAGAGGACCTAGCTCAGACCAATGTAGGATTTTTGATCTCTGTAAGCCCCTTTGAGTCCTTCTTAGATAATTCTGTGGACCTTGTTCTTCTGCTGTCCTTGAACCCGTGGTTCCTACAAGCCTTCCTCCCCCTCTTGTTTGGGATTACCTGAACTCTGCCTTATATTTGGCTGTGGGTCTCTATATCAGCTGCCATCAATTGCTAGAAGAAGACACTCATATGTTGATTAGGCTAGGCACTGACCTGAGTATAGCAGAATACCATTATTATTAGGAATCATTTCACTGATTACTTTTTCTTTTTCTTTTTTTTTCTGCCATTCATGTTTGGTTCTATCTATTTTAGGTCTCTGGGCCATCATCTGGTGCAGCTTTTGGTTTCTGACCATCCAGACATGGTCTCCTCACCTTACAGTTCTGTGGTCTCAGTCAAGAGTATAAAAGTATCTGTGATCTTGTTAGAATCTCCAAACAAACTCTCAATGTCCAATTGTATGTTTTATTCTAATGTAAAGAGATCTTGGCACAGAATAACATAGTTTCTAGGAAGAAATAGAACTTGAGTGTGTATTTAAATTTCAAAGAATTGGTGATCCTGGAGGAATTTCAGTGTCTTCCAAGAGACTTCTTTCCATTTTTAAGTGATTTTTTTCTTATTTAACCCTTTGTTAAAAAGGAAAATCCTGGCTGGGGCATTGATGGCACATGCCTTTAATCCCAGCACTTGGGAGGCAGAGCCAGGTGGATCTCTGAGAGTTCAAGGCCAGCTTGGTCTTCAAGAGCTAGTTCCAGGATAAGCTCCAAAGCTACAGATAACCCTGTCTCGAAAAACCAAAAAAAAATTTGTTCATATATTCCACAATAGTGCAACACATATTTATGGTAACTGAGCATGATGGTCTATATTCTATTCAATGCACTTTTAAAACAAATCAAAATATATATCTATATCTACACATATCTATATTTGAAGTATTCTACTTCTGTGTCATATGGGCAGAAGCAAAAGCCTCATAGTAACCAACAAATATTTTTAAAAGAACATGAAAAGATTATATATGCCAAAATAAAACAATAAAAGATTTTCAGTGCATTATGTATACTAAATACTACACACCAGAGAAAAATTGAAAATTAGTAAGTATAATGGGTGACAATGAGAATGGGGATTCTTTGGAGGAAATGCCATGAGGTTCCATAGTCTACAAAACACAATCTCTGTAAGGTTACATTGAAGAGGACGTTAAATCTGAATAGAGGCAAAAGAATGAAACAGCTTATGCCAAAAAAGGAGTTTATACTTCAAATTTGACAGCAGAGTTCTTTGTTTCATTTGACAAATATATGTTCTACAGCAACCAAAGTATCATCAAACATTTGATTCTCCATGAAAAGTTTGGAAAGCTGAGCCTTTATCTAAATGTAAAAGCCTGGGTCCTTGTTTTATATACTCTGTGGTCTAAAGGCAAGTTGTCTGAATCAACCTGGTTTGTGTGCTTAGAATGCTTGGCCTTCTGCTGGATTAATGTAAATGCCTTACTTGAGACAGATTGTTCAGCTGTATAGCTCTTAAGTTTGTTACTGTGGAATAACAGAGCAAACACTAGAATTTGAAAAATAGGCAAGGGAGTAAAATAGAAAAATGACAAAATTCTACCAAGTAAAACCAGTATTTTTGCACATTTTAACACTCCAGTTCATTACCTAATTATAGTTTCCCTATGTACATATGCCAAAACATATTTTACTCTAAAATATCTTCTTTTATATTATGACTTATTCCTTATTTGTAAGTTACATCATGTTTAAGCACCAAACTAGCATGTGGCAGCAAACACTATACATTGTTCTTGTACTTATGTTTAGTCTGTTGTCTAGTAGTAACAGCTATATGAGTCTTTAAAAGTATTGTCAAATACATTTCAGAGAAGGGTAGCTATGGGGACCCTAAGGGTTCTGTTTAAGCTCCTCAGTTTCATAGATTTCATCTTCCAAGAATAGACTCTGAAGATCAAGAGCTCTGCTCTGTGGGCTTTCTGTGTGTTGCAGAGTACTGGGATGTCAAAAAGAAAATAAAACCTCATACTCATCATCAGAAACTGTCATCTATGAAAAGAACTCTATTTTTGAATTCATTGTAAAATAAATGAGTTTTCATGAATGAATAAACACCCACTTACCCTTCATATTCCAAGGATAGCAACTGAAGGCACACTGAGCAATGCACTTCTCAATGCCATTCATTACTGTTTGTGCAGAGGCACTTATGGATGGGGTGCTCTTGGGCAGACACTTTCTGTGCCTACCTTGGCTGATGACTCCATCCGTCAAAAATGACTAGCTAAAGGAGAGTTGCATAAGTCACTTTGCCAAATGCTTCTATCAAACCCTGGAGTGAAAAAAGAAAAGAAAATCCCGTGGCTGAAGACTGCTGGTTTTGTCCCTTGGGCCTATCATTTTATATAAGTAAAATCAGTGGAAAACAAGATGTAGAGCTTGAGAATGACACAAAATAATGTGTTTCTGATAATTTGCCATTCAGGCTCCTCTAGAATACCCTTCTCAAGGCTCAGACACTAGTGCTGAACTTAAGTATCTCTGAATTTCTTGCTATTATCAGCTCCCACCAGTTTCCAGTCACCTGTATTTTTCTGTTGTTTGTTGCTCTGTTTCTTCTTCTTCTTCTTCTTCTTCTTCTTCTTCTTCTTCTTCTTCTTC
>LOJH01042856.1:0-14110 GCA_001685095.1 Ellobius talpinus
GAAGAAGAAGAAGAAGAAGAAGAAGAAGAAGAAGAAGAAGAAGAAGAAACAGAGCAACAAACAACAGAAAAATACAGGTGACTGGAAACTGGTGGGAGCTGATAATAGCAAGAAATTCAGAGATACTTAAGTTCAGCACTAGTGTCTGAGCCTTGAGAAGGGTATTCTAGAGGAGCCTGAATGGCAAATTATCAGAAACACATTATTTTGTGTCATTCTCAAGCTCTACATCTTGTTTTCCACTGATTTTACTTATATAAAATGATAGGCCCAAGGGACAAAACCAGCAGTCTTCAGCCACGGGATTTTCTTTTCTTTTTTCACTCCAGGGTTTGATAGAAGCATTTGGCAAAGTGACTTATGCAACTCTCCTTTAGCTAGTCATTTTTGACGGATGGAGTCATCAGCCAAGGTAGGCACAGAAAGTGTCTGCCCAAGAGCACCCCATCCATAAGTGCCTCTGCACAAACAGTAATGAATGGCATTGAGAAGTGCATTGCTCAGTGTGCCTTCAGTTGCTATCCTTGGAATATGAAGGGTAAGTGGGTGTTTATTCATTCATGAAAACTCATTTATTTTACAATGAATTCAAAAATAGAGTTCTTTTCATAGATGACAGTTTCTGATGATGAGTATGAGGTTTTATTTTCTTTTTGACATCCCAGTACTCTGCAACACACAGAAAGCCCACAGAGCAGAGCTCTTGATCTTCAGAGTCTATTCTTGGAAGATGAAATCTATGAAACTGAGGAGCTTAAACAGAACCCTTAGGGTCCCCATAGCTACCCTTCTCTGAAATGTATTTGACAATACTTTTAAAGACTCATATAGCTGTTACTACTAGACAACAGACTAAACATAAGTACAAGAACAATGTATAGTGTTTGCTGCCACATGCTAGTTTGGTGCTTAAACATGATGTAACTTACAAATAAGGAATAAGTCATAATATAAAAGAAGATATTTTAGAGTAAAATATGTTTTGGCATATGTACATAGGGAAACTATAATTAGGTAATGAACTGGAGTGTTAAAATGTGCAAAAATACTGGTTTTACTTGGTAGAATTTTGTCATTTTTCTATTTTACTCCCTTGCCTATTTTTCAAATTCTAGTGTTTGCTCTGTTATTCCACAGTAACAAACTTAAGAGCTATACAGCTGAACAATCTGTCTCAAGTAAGGCATTTACATTAATCCAGCAGAAGGCCAAGCATTCTAAGCACACAAACCAGGTTGATTCAGACAACTTGCCTTTAGACCACAGAGTATATAAAACAAGGACCCAGGCTTTTACATTTAGATAAAGGCTCAGCTTTCCAAACTTTTCATGGAGAATCAAATGTTTGATGATACTTTGGTTGCTGTAGAACATATATTTGTCAAATGAAACAAAGAACTCTGCTGTCAAATTTGAAGTATAAACTCCTTTTTTGGCATAAGCTGTTTCATTCTTTTGCCTCTATTCAGATTTAACGTCCTCTTCAATGTAACCTTACAGAGATTGTGTTTTGTAGACTATGGAACCTCATGGCATTTCCTCCAAAGAATCCCCATTCTCATTGTCACCCATTATACTTACTAATTTTCAATTTTTCTCTGGTGTGTAGTATTTAGTATACATAATGCACTGAAAATCTTTTATTGTTTTATTTTGGCATATATAATCTTTTCATGTTCTTTTAAAAATATTTGTTGGTTACTATGAGGCTTTTGCTTCTGCCCATATGACACAGAAGTAGAATACTTCAAATATAGATATGTGTAGATATAGATATATATTTTGATTTGTTTTAAAAGTGCATTGAATAGAATATAGACCATCATGCTCAGTTACCATAAATATGTGTTGCACTATTGTGGAATATATGAACAAATTTTTTTTTGGTTTTTCGAGACAGGGTTATCTGTAGCTTTGGAGCTTATCCTGGAACTAGCTCTTGAAGACCAAGCTGGCCTTGAACTCTCAGAGATCCACCTGGCTCTGCCTCCCAAGTGCTGGGATTAAAGGCATGTGCCATCAATGCCCCAGCCAGGATTTTCCTTTTTAACAAAGGGTTAAATAAGAAAAAAATCACTTAAAAATGGAAAGAAGTCTCTTGGAAGACACTGAAATTCCTCCAGGATCACCAATTCTTTGAAATTTAAATACACACTCAAGTTCTATTTCTTCCTAGAAACTATGTTATTCTGTGCCAAGATCTCTTTACATTAGAATAAAACATACAATTGGACATTGAGAGTTTGTTTGGAGATTCTAACAAGATCACAGATACTTTTATACTCTTGACTGAGACCACAGAACTGTAAGGTGAGGAGACCATGTCTGGATGGTCAGAAACCAAAAGCTGCACCAGATGATGGCCCAGAGACCTAAAATAGATAGAACCAAACATGAATGGCAGAAAAAAAAAGAAAAAGAAAAAGTAATCAGTGAAATGATTCCTAATAATAATGGTATTCTGCTATACTCAGGTCAGTGCCTAGCCTAATCAACATATGAGTGTCTTCTTCTAGCAATTGATGGCAGCTGATATAGAGACCCACAGCCAAATATAAGGCAGAGTTCAGGTAATCCCAAACAAGAGGGGGAGGAAGGCTTGTAGGAACCACGGGTTCAAGGACAGCAGAAGAACAAGGTCCACAGAATTATCTAAGAAGGACTCAAAGGGGCTTACAGAGATCAAAAATCCTACATTGGTCTGAGCTAGGTCCTCTGCAAATATGCTGTGGTTGTTTAGCTTGGGGTTTTTGTGGGACTCTTAACCATGGGAGTGGAGGCATTCCTGACTATGTTCCCTGCTCTTGGGACCCTTTTCCTCCTACTGGGTTGACTTGTCCAGGATTGAAATGAGGGTTTTTGTATAGTCTTATTGCATCTTGTCATGCTATATTTAGTTGCTATCCCAAGGAGGCCTGCTCTTTTCTAATGGGAAATAGAGGAGCAGTGGATCTGGAGGAGAGGAGAGGGAGCAGGTAACTGGAAAGAATGGAAGGAGAAGAGGATGCAGTCAGGATGTATTGCATGAGAGAAGAAAAAAGAAAAAAGGAAAAAATTAAAAAGAGCATTCAAAGGATGCACTTCCTTAAACATATCTATACACCCTTCTGCAGAAATATTTTTTTGCCTTGCCAAAATACTTTGGACTATGTAGTCTTTCTTGAGACCCTGGATCCATTTATATTATTACCTATGAGTTTTCAGTGGACAGTGACATTAATTTAGACACCTCCAAAAAGTACAGAGGTTTGTTGGGGCTAAATAAATATAACATTCACAAAACATGTGTAGATGGTCATGGTGTCCAGCATAATTGTAAGTGTAATTCTCGGTTACTCATGAACAAATGCAGAAAGAACTAAGTCATTTCTTCATTTTTTTCCATCATTGAATAAAGATGTCAAAGAAATCTTTCCTTGAGAAAGGCTAATTCTAAAGTTTTCTTTTACTTTACTTTTACTTTAAACTATGAGTTATTCCGAACCTTGTGTATATATTTCATATTCTGATACCTATAATACTGTGTGTTGGTTTTCTTTGCACTTCTGTGTACATTTTCCCAGAGTCAGAGTGAGAGTAGAGTTATTAAGTGTGGCTCATCCTTGGGCTGGAGAATCTTGGTCTCTGTGAGTGGTATAAGGTTTGTCAGTGTTGAGCTGGGCTGTGGTGGTACACACCTTTAATCCCAGCATGAGGGTTGCAGAGAAGGAAGATCTCTATGAGTTCAAGTTCAGCATGGTCTACAGAGTGAGTTGTAGGATAGGCACCAAAGCCACAGAGAAATCTTGTCCCGAAAAAACAATCTAGAAAAATCATCCTTGGGCTGGAGTAGCTTTCTCCTCTGTGAGTGTTATATAGGCAGCATTGAAAGGGCAGGAGACTACAATGGTTTGTTCACTCAGAATTTTTTGTTTACAATATAATTGGTACACACTGCACTTGAGAAGGAACAGATGAGGCTACTATGCAGGTACACAAAGAGGATTAAATATGACTTCATGACCTGTGTCAGGGATAAGATACTCTGGCAAGCAGAGAGCATAGTAGGAACTATATTCCTAGGACCTCAGTAATTCTGCTGCAGTTGGGATCTGGATCTTTCCCTCCAAAGTCCATATGTTAAAGGCATAGTTTATAGCTGGGGTCTATTGGGAAGTGGTGGAGTCGACTGGGAGGTCCTTAGAGCGTTGAGATCATGTTCTCACAAATGTTGATGAGCTGTCGACCACCATTGCTTCCTGTCCTTTTTGCTTACAAGATAAGACATGACTAGTGTTGCCTGTTACATGCTTCAGGCATATTTGTAAAGCTTAGAATAAAACAAATCATGAATTATAGGTTCATTTAAAATATGAAAATTAGAAACACAGTTGTAAAATAAAATATGCTAGAAATAAGTATATATTTAATAATTAAGTACTTGTCCATTGTAAAATGTTCCACCACAAAGTTTGATTTAATTTGTCTGAAAAGATTAGAAAAAGGAGGGATGTTGTGCTTTAAAACATTAGCTTTGGTCTGTTAAAATCTGAATTTTATTTATAAAAATAAGATCAAACCTTTGATCAGTTAATATCAAAGCTTTACTTGGATTATTCCCATAGATAGTCCCTAAAGGGAGGTGATTTATGATTACTGGTTTCCTCAGTTTATTTTAGTCTCATAAGGAACTTGAGACACAGTAGCCTAGCCTACTTGGTGAGTTCAGAACCATGAAAAGCAAAGGTTAGAAACATCAAAAAGGTAGACACCACTTGGGAAGACACCTGAGGTTTTTCTTGACTTCCACATATATGTGTACATGCACACACATGTGCACACACACACACTATGCATAAGAAACATTTAAACACACACACAAATTTTGTTAAAGAGAAAATACTGATGAAAATGCTGCCTTGGTGATGAGTAAGTGTTCTGAATTCATTATTAATGATACATGATGAGAGTACACGCCAACTCTTTCTTAAATTCTAGACTTTCACAACTTCAGATGGTTTTGATCCACTGTGAAATTAAATGAAGAAAGTAATATTACTTCTCACTAATCTGGGGATTAATAAAATGCATAGTCTCAAAGGTATTGTGCTGAAAGATACATGCCATCACTAGCTGAATACTGAACTACCCTGAAAATCTTTGTTCAATCGTTTCTTAGAAAAAAAATGGAGTATTTCCTCATTTTAATGATGAGCAAAACCAACCCAACAGATATGTCTTGTTATTTTAGAAATATACAAATTTTAATTCTGCAACTTAAGTGTTGCATTGACCAATATAATATTTAAATAGCATACAGTGTTATTTATTTATGTCCATTAGTTAGCAAGTGAAATACTGAGGATAGGACAACTAGGGGTCAAGTTGAGTGTAATGGCTGGGAAGAAAACAACTTCAGCTTGTATATGTTAGTATTAGGCAGAGGTTTATGACATGGTCTTTTTAATGCTTCTTAATATCAGAAACCTTGAAGTTGTCTCCTCCATGTGACAAAACAGACATGTGAGTGACTTGCAGTGGCTGAAAGGTTATACTAAATTGAGAAATGTTTGGGTCAGGCTAAGAAAGTTATTCCTTCCAGCACAACGGGGCAAAGGTGAAGTGCATGTAGCATGCACAGATCCAGTCGGAAGCCTGCAAGAGTTGCGTAGGAGGCCAATCAATGACAAGTGGCCTACTCAGCCTCAATGGCACTTCCACACCCAGTGAGCATCTACCTGGTCCTCAAACACTGTGGTTGATGAAATGTCAAGTGTTCTCACTGATAGAGAAGAGTGCCCAGGATTAGGGCAGCATCTGTGCCATCCCACGGTATGTACTCTAGGAGAGCTTTATCGGAAATGCCACATTTTGCAAATGCAGGCTTAAGGATTCATAAAGCATGAGAATATTCAGCAAATTTCAGAGACCTAGGGAACAATAACCCAAAAGTGATTAATAATTCATGTACTTTGCAGTGAAGTTCCCTGTTTTGCTGAACTCAAAACATTAAATTTCTGGTCATTGTGTGTCTCTAACTTATAAGCAACAGTTGTTACACAGCCCAAAGTGTTGCATGCTCTTTCCACTGGGAACATGTATATACAAATCCCTGAAAATAGCAGGAAACAAGGCCCATATCTTGATTTCTTTTCTGCCTGAAATAAAACTCTTGTCATTAGCTACCAATATTTCAAAATAATTGACACTCTTGAGAAATGTTACCTAATATTCCTCGAATAAAACACACTTTCAGAAGGTTAAATTTAATTAAAGTTGTATGGTCTTGAATTTTCATAATAATCAGTCACCTGGAGAGATAAAATTTGATATTTTCTCTGCCAAAAAGTTCAGACTGATAATATATGTGACTCTAACTCATACTTACTGTACCAGTACGCAGAATACAGATTGAGTTTGTAGTAGAAAGCTAAAAGCACTTTTTTAAAAAATCAATAATTATTTTATAATCTTTTGTATTTGCCTTTTGACTGTTTTTGGATGGCAAGACAAATAATATATTTTCTTAAAATAAAACCTGCCATATGTCGGATGATAATTATAGCAACGCTACAATGTGGTTCACCTTTCAGAATCTGAATGGCTGATCTTCCTTCTGTGCTTTCTCAATTGAGCATATTAAAAACTTTGAGAGAAATCTTAAAGTAACACCCATACTCAATTCTGCCAGGAACTAACATGTACTTTATAACCATGGTTAATTATGCTGCAGAGAATACAGGCCTACTCTGAGCATGGACCCTACTATGGTACTTAGTCCTCAGATTCTCACAAGCAGACTTTGTATTACAAGTTAAGATGTTGGAGTTTATAGGTACAGAGTTGAAGCCATGTGATCAGAGTCACATACCCCTTGATAGGTGCTTATTCTAACCAGATGGCAGAGGACTCTTTCAGCAAGATAAAGTACTGGAAAGGCTCGAAATATATATATATATTGTTATATATATTGTTATATATATATATTGTTATATATATTGTTATATATTGTTATATATATATGTATTCTGGTTAAACTTATAATTTTAATAGACAGATAATGGGTAAATAAATATGTAAACACACTAAATACAATAACCAGAGGTAGAATTAGACAGGAAAATTAAAATAGAGAGAAACTGCTTCTCTGATGGAGGATCTAAGTTAAATTTGCTAATCAGTCTGCCATTATTTTATTTGTCTTTGTGTTTGTTTTCTCGTCAACTTGACAGACTTGGACATCCCTGGAAAGAGGGATACTGCCCTGGGCAGATGGTCTTTGATGGTTAAGTACACAGACTGTTCAAGTCCTGAGGGCCTAATGAATAAGTAGCTCTCCTCCATGACTTCTGCCTCCAGGTACCTGCCCTGCTTGAGTTCCTGCCCTGACTTCAGTGGGCAATGAACTCCAAACTGTAAGATAAAGTCAGCCCTTCCCTCCCCACATTCCTTTCCATCATGGAGTTTTATGACAGAAATAGAAACCCTAACTATGAAAGAGAGTGGTGTCACTATTTCTCTGATAGATCTGACCATGTTGGTTGAGGTGAGGATTTTAAAGTATCTAGAATTTTGGTCTAGAAAAGTCATTGAGTGTTCAGTGCTTAATGGGCAGTTGTGGGAACTTAGAAGATAATGCTGACAGTACTACAGATGATTTGTAAAGTTTCAGAAGGAAATAAATAACTTTGGGGGCGGTTCGATATTTTGAATTAAAAATCTGTGGTTCTGATCAGCTGGGGCTGAAGAATTGACAGCGATTAACAAGAGACCAGAACCATTAAAGTGACGCCTTTGCTTTGCTGGGACAATCAGTGCTGGTCAGCTGGAGCTGAAAAATTAACAGTGATTAAAAAGATACCAGCCTAATTGAGGGAAAAACTTCTGGAAAGTGTTTCTTCAGAGGCAGCACACAGAAACTTTGGTCCCGAGCAGGCCAAGGCTGTACCTTTTGCAGGCAGCCAGCTTTGTGTTTTGTAACAGTTTCCTAGGTGCTCCTGACTTGGAAGGCATGACATGATCATGGAGGGTAGCTGAGGCATGGCCTCATGACAGGTCAGGAGAAGAAACTGGCAGAAGTGTAACCTCAGTTGAAATAGAAGCTTCAGGATGAGACAGGTTTTGAAGAGACGTTGGGATATGGCATCTTGTGACAATAGTCCCAGAAGAGTCCCCCGGGGAACTCATTGGTGAAGGTATAGCCTACCTTGAGTGGAGACCCCAACATTTCCGGGATGTCAGTAAGTACCAGGGGCTTACCATCAGTGACAGCAGTAGCTATGGAGTCTTGCGAGTCAGAACCTTTGAAATAAGCTGTTGTGCTGTGAATAACAGCACTGGAATAATGGAGCACTTCAGAGACCAGATGATAGGATTGGGAGTGGGTCAGACAACAACCATTAAACTTTTAAAGCATTGGACTTTGGTTTTTCTTTGATTTTATTGTGGAGTAATAAAGTATGCTACATTCTTTGTTTTACAGGAGCCCACAGTCGAGAGACTGTGGGATTTTTAAAGTCGCATGTGTTTTTGAGCTTTAAGGAATAAACAAGGAAGGAGAGGATGTAAGTGTCATGCTTGTGTATCAAGTTGACAAGCAGTCATTGTGCTGCTTTTTGTTAACTTGATGCATGCCTACACATATACATGAAGACGGATCTTAATTGAGCAGCCTACCCTCAGTTCTGTCTCCAAATGATCTTGTTCTGGATTTCACAGAATGTTTAAAGAATGGTTGTCATATACAACCATTTGCGATTATAAAATTTGCTGTTGTTTATAGCAGAGCATGGTTTACCTGAGAAAATATTCAAAGAAAGCAGAAAATGCCTGTAAATGGCTTGGAATGTCGTAGTACCTGCATCTGATTCCAAACTCTTCCATATTGCCCCATCTGCTGCCACTGTGGCACTGTATTAGCCATGATAGTGCCTCTCTATCTCCTGCTCTGTCCTCTCAGGCCTTCCCTGATTCCTGTAGACCAATAGCTCTCAACTTGTGGGTTGCAATCCCTTTGGGGGTCAAATATCAGATCTCCTATGCATCAGATATTTACGTTATGATTCATATGAGAAACAAAATTACAGTTCTGGAAGTAGCAAGGAAATAATTTTATGGTTTGAGGTCACCATAACATGAGGAACTGTATTGAAGTGTTGTAACATTAGGAAGGTTTAGAATCATTGCTCTAGACCATGCCCCTTTTACCCTGGAAGCTCTCCTGCTTGGGCTTGACTTTGCTGACTACATGTCTTCTGCAAACCCTATTGAGTCTCTGTTAATATGACTTTAAAATTATGCTATTGAGATATGCTTTCCATGTATAGATAAAAGAATATTTAGAATTGATAGATTATCATTGATTTTCAATTCATTAGGTTTATAAATTTAAAAATACATAAATCTATTTAGCTTTTTAAAGTTCAAAATTTGAAATTATAATATTATTTTATTTAAATCTGTCAGAAAAAGGCATCTTTATTTGTGCTCGTGATAATGTTCAGACATGTCAAACTTGGTAACTAAATTTCTTTAATTTTTTTAAGTATAGTTATATATTTGGGTGTTCTTATTATTGGTATCATGTGAATAGTAAAATAAATGTATAACTCAACCTCTCAATATTTAAAACACTTAAGTAGGTCTTGTAAGTGAAATGCCTTGGTAAGGCTTTAGCAAAGGTAATATATACATCAAACACTTTTAAACACCAGAATATTATTTTGTATTAATCTCCTAAAAGGAATAAAATTAACTAATTGATGTGGGATGCTTCTCTGTATGCTGTGAATATGTTTTATTGCCATTGGTAAATAAAGAAGCTCCTTGAGCCTATGGTAAGGCAGATATAGTCAGGCTGGAAGAGATATTGTGAGAGAGTAGGTGGAGTCAGGGAAATGCCATATAGCTGCCACAAGAAACAGACACACAGGAACCTTGTCAGTAAATCACGAGCCTCGTGGTAAAACATAAAATAATGGAAATGGGTTAATTTAAGATGTAGGAGCTAGCCATTAAGAAGCTAGACCTAAAAGGTCAAGCAGTGATTAATTAATACAATTTCTGTGTGGTTATTTTGAGTCTGGGCTGCCAGGAATGAAAGAGCAGCCTCCGACAATAACTAATGATTCAGAAACAGTATGTAGTCCTGTCATTAAATATTTGTTAAATATTTGTTCTATATAGAGAACTGACATATTCTCTATATAGAAAAGCCCTCACTTACTCTTTAAGGTAACTCTTCTTCATCCAAATTAATTTTAACAAGGCAGAGGTAAGTTTGGCAAAGAATGGGAATATTTTGGTTATCAGAAGTACAGCAATACTATTGGGATCCTTGTCAGTAGAGGACAAGAGTGCTATTAAGCATCCTTAAATATACAAGAGCACATTTTTTACCCCAAGAAAGATTGTCTTATTGATTATTAATTAATTAATAATATTAATGATCTTGATACCTAAAAAATCTATTATAAAGATATCAATCAACCTTCCAGGAACAAATTGGTCCTTTTATTGGTATTTTTAATTTACATAGAAATAGTTTAAAATAACATTAGAAACTGAATATATGGCTGGTACTTCTAGAATAAATATTATAGTTTAGATATTGAATGATACTAAAATTTCACCAAAGTAGCACCCATGTGAGGTGGTCCAACTTTTATGATCTGTGAATGAAAAGAAACATTTTCTTGGTGTAGGTTAATTGTTTCAGGAATTCTGGGATAGTGATGGAAATTCAACTAGCACACTTCCCTTATGAATGTGCATTAGGCTTTTATGTTGCGAATGTACAAGGATGTCAGCCTCCTGTATACACATATACCCAGAACAGTTCTCAAGCTGCATCTCTGATGATGGTGCTACAGGAAAAGAAACGATATAATTTGACTCAGCTTTATCAATGACTGGAAAGAGATATTAAATCTCATTCTTTCATTTTGAATGAATTATTTTCAGATTTGTTTTAAAATCACACATTTTTAAAGTCATTATTATGATAACTATGCCAGGAAAATTTAATATATGCCTGTCTTTGAGAATTATCTCTAATTTGTTCTTCCTTCTACTGCCTCTATAGACTACTCCAGCATTCCTTCATCACAATTACACCACAGCTTCCACAGTGATATATACCACAGTTGACATACTTTATTTACAATGCATCATATGCAAATTATGCCAACATCAGATGCTCCTCAATTCCTTGCTTGGGTTTATATGACTCTATGTCCGATTAACTCCATACTGTCCTTCACCAGAAATTAGCAATCTATTGGATCGTCTGCCTGTCTAGTGTTTTGCTATTTTAACTGTAAATTGTACTAAAATTTATTTTGCAAAAGTGAAAAAATGTTTGTATTTGCTTGGATTCAAGGCCTTCAGCACTGAACCTTGACTGTTAGCTTTTGTTGCAAGCTATGACCTCAGACTGCCATATTGTCTAAGTATCAGAGAAGGATAAAATATACTTCCTATACTCTTGTGTTACTTAGTCAAATACATGTGTCTGGATGGACTCCACTGAGCTGGCTCATTTTGCTCATCTTTGTGCAAGTGAGCAACTTTCCTTTGGGCATTTTCAGCATGTCAGAGTCTTTTGTAGCTGGGCTGGTCTAAGGCAGCTCATCTGGTGTCACCCAGTTGAGAACCATCTACTACCCCCCCAACACACACACCTTCATTCTTTATGTCCTTATCTATCAGATACTTACCTTGCTTGGGATTTTAGCATAGACACATACAAGAAGGAAGATGTGGGACTTCCTGTGACACCAGTTAAGATACGGGTGCCACTTTATTCCTCTTTATTCTACTAGCTGTGTTTGCAATAGACTTCATATGAGTGAATGGATGCAGTGAAATCACTGATGAAGAAGAACCATGTGGTCTCCCTGAAAAATATAACTTTACATGTTTCCAAGCTCGTATCACACATCTGACTTCATATTTTTTCAATTATTTTCTCCTATCTTATTCAGAAAATAACTTGATTTTTGAGTTATCAAAATTAACATTGTTTATAATGTGAGTGTTTATGCCTTTTATTTTCTAGGATTAAAAGTTCATATCCTTTCTTTCTCTCAGTTTCTCAATGTATATCTCACTTATTTAAGAATAAATAGTCTGCTAAGAAGTTCCCTGAATTGGTTTTATTGCTCCTGGTATTTTCCTTATGTACTTACTTGTAATTATTCTGCTAGAATTTTTCTCTCTAATTGACCATAAAACTTATGCTAGCCAAAGCAATATGATTATAATTTTATTATTCAATTAATTATTTTTGTTGCAATTGCCTCTAAATTTTTATTATTTGTATAGCCTATCTTGTTTTTATTTTTATTCATATATTTTCTGAAGAAATATTGTCTCAAGGAAAGAAAAGAAAAATGGGATATTCATAAAATGCCTATGGTATATTAAGCTGTTTTTTTCTAACAGATTTAATTGCCATGATCATTCACACTCTTAAGTAACTTATTTTATGTGAGATATTGATATTCAATAACTGAATTAATTAGCAGACTTAGAAAGTAAGCCCGATCTAAATGATAGTTTTTACTTTGAATTTATTTTTTTGCTGTTATCAAAATAGCCTGCAGATATTCTTCTTGTTTATACTCTGAAACATATAAATTTTGACTCAAAATTTTATATTTAATCCTACAGTGTTCTCACATAGTTGATCAAGTTAGTTTTTTACTCTTTAAGAAAATTGTGCACATTGATTACAATTAAACAACATTTTAAAGCTAACTATAGAAAAAGTAGAAACAGTAACCTTGAAAAGGAGCATATCCATTTCCATTAATTAATAAAATCTTCTCAATAGTGTTGAAGCAAAGGAAGAGAATTTGAGATCTTTCAAATAACAGTCAGGTGATCAATATTCATAATTCAACTTAACAGGTTTTTAATTAATTTTTCAGCTTAATAGTGTTTGTTTAATTATTGGGATAATAAAACAAGTTTCACAGGTCTCCAAGGGGATGAGACAGGTATAAAAACAGGAAGACAGCATGGCTCCTTCTCACTGAGGACTAGGTAACATCAAAGCTGTGCTGCCTTTCTGATAACCTTCCCTTCAGCTGTGGAATTTAGGAAACAGAGCTCCTCTCAAGGCATGACTCTACCACTTTTGACTGCCCAGTGTATAAGGACAAAAGCTTATGGCTGCAATCTGTTGTCTAAACCTAGACACGGAGACTCCTCATAAAGAAACAAGAAGGGAATAGCCACCTATAGTGAAAGGGTTTAGTGTTTCACCCAGATGACTGCAAACCAAAACCCAAGAAGAGTCTCTCTTTCCCTTCTCTATCTCCCTCTCCTTCCCACACTCTGCAGTTCCAGAAGCTTTAAGACTGCATGTAATGAAATTGTCAATAAGCACTAATTACATTTCTTAGCAAACTTTACCAACCTGCTTTTTAGTACTGATTTTTTTCGTTTCAACAGTGGTTAAGTTTGTTTCTATTTATTACAGTTATTGTGAAATTATATACACATTATTTAATTCTCTCACCAAAAATAACTACATACTCTCACAGATCATCTAAAGCAGCATTTCTCAACCTGTGGGTTATGACCCTTTTGGGGTTGGAACAACCCTTCCACAGGGGTCACCTAAGACCATTGCAAAACAGGCATGCCTACATTATGATTCAAAATAGTAACAAAATTGTAGATACAATGTAACAATGACAATAATTTCATGGTTAATACATGAGGAACTGTATTAAAGGATTACAGCATTAGGAAGGTTGATAATCACGGTTCTGGAGTGTTCCTTAATGAAAAGATTCTCTCCTTCCTAAACACGTACCTGTTACAATGTGTCACATTTGAAACTATAGTATGCTTCATTCAAAACAACTGACATAGCTAATATAGAGATACATAAGAAAATTGTGTTACTTTCTCCTTAGTTTGAAGAATGAAATAGATTCTCCTTATTGTCTCTGCTATAGTATTGCATAGATACAAACATCAGAGTAGAAAACCGTTTTATAGAAATACTTGCTGGCACATGCCTGCCATCTCAGTAACAATACCAACCATTAAAGAGACTGAAGTAGGGTCTGCGAGGTCCCTGGCCAGCAAGGGGCCCTGATCCTGTACCAGAAGATCC